>JBCFYV010000362.1:0-86425 GCA_039000515.1 Timema cristinae
TCCTCCCCTTTTCTTTCTCTGTCTCTCTCTTTCCCCTTCCCTCTTTTAACTCTTCCTCCCCCCCCCCTCCTCTTCTTCTCTCTCAGGTGGGGTGGGGGTTTTTTTTTTGGTATACCCTTTTCCCCCCCGAACGTTTTTTTTTAGACTATTGGAAAAATAATATAAAAATGTCTTTTTTTATCTCTTGTCTCTCTTTTTCTCTTTCCCCCCCTCCCTCCCTCCCCTCTCAGGTAGGAGATGAGGGTTTTTTGGGTATAGCCCTCCCCCTCAACGGGGGGCGGGGGAAAAAATACTATCAAAAAGATATTTTTTGCTCCGAATGAAACAAACAAAACCCTTTAAAATTTTTATTTCTCATAAGGATTAAAAAAATAGAAAAAACCCTTTTTTTTAGGGGAGTATTTTTTTAAGTTTATGATGATACAACTATAAATTCCTTTCCCTCATAGTCTTTCACTTGTGATCAAAAATCTTTCTCTAAAGTCTTGCTAAACATGTAAGAAAACTTCCCACTTAAAACACGTATCCCTTTCCCCCCCAGTTTTTTAGATACAAATAAAATTTTCCTTTCCCCATTCTTCCCCTTGTGCATAAAAAAAATTTTCTTTCTCAAAAAGTCATGTTAAACATTTAAAACATTTCCCCCCCGTTAACATTGTACTCGCCTTCACCCCAATTTTTAGATACTACCCCCTCTACTTTTTTTGATGCTAAAAAAAACTTTCTCTAAAGTCTTTCTAAAATTTTTAGAACACTTCCCTTTTAACATTTGTACTCGCCTTCCCCCAGTTTTAAACTCCTCTTTAAGCTTAAAAGGGTCCGTCGCGCCCCAAAATTTTTTTTCCCCCGGAAAGGCACTTTGCCCACATTCCTTATGTTTGATCTTTTCGTCCTCACCTCCTGTTTTTTCGTCCCTTCTGGGCGGAAAACGTTGTCGACGAAACTTTCAATTCAGAGACGTTTTTGCCCCAAAATGGTTTTTCCCTCTTTCGGTCCAACCGACCACAAACGTTTTCCCCCCTCCCCCCCCCCGGCGGGACCCCCCTGGGCCAATGTAGAACTACTTCCCCCGGATGTCATTCCTGGAGAATTTGCGGCTCGCCCGGGGGGGAAAAAGCGAAAAAAACCCCGTTCGATGGCCCGACTCGTTTCCCCTAAATTAGGGGGTTCCTTTTTTAAGATTGTAGACAGGGCAACGCTAGAAACGGTTTTCGACGATGCTCGTTCCCACTTCCGGGGGTTTTGTCCGACCAGTGCACGGAAGAATAAAAGCCCGCTGAAACCTTTGGGGTCCACGCGATAGGGTATTCAAACCCCGTTCGAAATCTTAAATTCGCCATGCCTCCAAGGAAAAACCAACTCCTAAACATGTTGAATGGATACTCTCCCCCCCGGGGCGTCCTTAACCGGGGAGGGGAGGGAGAACGCGCCCTCCCCTCCTTTAACCTTACCTTCCCTCGTCCCAAAATTTTGAACAGTCAACCCAACCTTTGACGTTACTCTTTTTCCAGAACGTTTTTTTTTATCTTCTCTACAGGTAAACACCGGATCGAATTTTTCTAACTCCTTCCGTAGAAACCCCCCCGTGTGGTTACCTTTCAATTTCGAGAGGAAGGTCCTGGTTAGTTACACGTTACTATTTTTAAAAAGTTTTGGTCGACCCGTTTAGGTAAACCCTTTTAAAAAAGTTTATATTGCTATAAAACTTATACCACTTTAAAAATGTTGGGTTTGGGAATTTAACTCTTGAAACGTTTAAGAGGTATGAAATCTATGCCTTTACGTTTAGGTTCATTTTTTGGGGGAGGTACTTACTTGTTCGTGCAGTAAGGAATCGTCAATCGTCCCTCGAAGAACCCTTTTGGGCCCTGAACCCCTCCACATAGTTTTTGAGATACGTTGAATGTTCCACACGTCCTTGACGTTCTTTTTAAATTTGATTTTTTTCTCTTCATGGGTTTTAAAAAGGGTTTAAAACTTGTACCCCTTTTCCTTTTTTAGTGACGACGGGGTAAACCTCCTTTTTCGAGGAGGAAGCCTTTTGGGGGGGATTTTAAAACCCTCTTAGTCTTGACGGGTGTGCCCCAAACCCCCTTGGAATACAGTCGAAAAGGTGAGAAGGACTTGAAGCCCCTTTTTAATCCAGAGTAGGGTAATCCCCCACCAGATGGGCCCAAAAAGGTCTTCAAACCTGTCGCAACTGTCTTCGGGGAAATCGTCGTCTTGCCGGACGAGAAGTTCACGCGCAATCTCCCACTTGACGCCGGGAAGTTTTTGAAAAAATATGAAAGATGTACTCATACGATGTTCCCGCCCCGCGAATTCCCCAATGATAAAAAAATTCGTTAGGTGACGGAATGACCAGCCTCGGTAGATGCCCAAGATCGAAACGATCGACCCAAACGTTGGTCGTCCAATTGGGAAACGACCCCCTTTCCCGTCCCATTTTTAAAACCCCCCACCCTCTTGCCCCCCTCAAAATAGGTTTGAATTAACAATACTTTGATCCGGCTCCCATTTTATACGAGCGAAAAAGGCTAAAAATGCGCGTTCGTTTTTTTCCCCAAAATAGACTTGTATACTTTCGATCCTTTTAGTAATGGGGGTGCTTTTAAAATAATTTAATAGCCCCCGATATGGCCTCTTTTGTTAAGGGTATTTACCGTTCTCCCGTTTTAATACGAATGGCTTCCCGAGTTGGTAAGTCACCTTTTAGACGATCCTGGGGGTTATGGAATGGGCGGAGATAATAAAGAAAATGTCTAATAGAGGTTGTTTTCCAATTTTTCGGTAAGGTTTTTTTCCCCCTCAGGTTCCGCGAGCGCCTTCACCACCTGTTTAGGGACCGTGATATTTTAACGTTTCATTCGGAGTGCTCAACTGGCCGGGCACAGATTTTCTTTTTAATTTCGTTTAAAAATTTTCAGCTTTTATGAATCCGCACCTTCGTCGTATGTGAATGTAAGTCTTTCCCCGGGAAAAAACGTTCATTATAAAAAGAAGTAAAACCAATTTACGTGTAAAAAATGGACGTTGGGGGCGTTTTCTAATAAATAAAAGTATCTTTGAAACCCCAAAGGTGGATCGTCGATAATTTTAAGTTTTAACAAGCAAATAATATCTTTCAATTCATGACCATCGTTGAAACGATGCCCGCCCTCTTGAACTTATAACCACGTTCACCCGTTAGAGTCAATTCGAAATGTCTCGCATCCTTCGCATAGGTTTCGAATCCAAGTAGATGTAGATGAAACTACGATTAACCGTAGAGTCTACATAAGCTTTAGGTGCGGGCGTCTGAAGGTAATGAGGCATACCTATGTTTTCGCAAAACTACACCGTCTGCATCGTAAAGCTTGTTTGTCATCCGGTCCTCTTAAGCGTAGTACACTCCGGCTATAAAATCGTTGTAAATGGTTCGATGTATCTCGAAAGCTTCCTCTAGGCTTAGCAGCTTTGAACTTAAAGCGTCAAGCGTCGTTCTATTTTCGTCGAGACGATCTTGAGCCAGTTTCCGCACCTCCTCCATCCCTTGACGAGCACTCTTCTCAAGTTGACGTATTTTATTCGATCCTTCTCCAAATCCTCGATCAGCGATTCTATCTGTCCTTTGATGAGTCCTTGGCGTGTTGAGAGCGATTATCTGCTCGTTACTATGCCTCGCATCCATCCTATCGACGTAAGACTTGTTACAGACATCCTTAGATGTGACGGGCGACTCGACGTTGACGATCCTTTTCGATCTAGCGTCGTAATACCCTTGAGAGTTTAGAGTTAGATTTCCCTCTGACTCGATGAAGATCTATATTTGTAGAGACTATGACCGAATTTAGATATGGACGACATGATGTCTTACCGTGTACTGAATATACTTCTTGTTAATCGTGCAAGATAAAGGTATCGAACCTGTAGCGATATCGTCCTTTATCGATCTCATGATCTTTGCTCACCACCAGAAAATCGTACTTGTTTTCTTTCCAAAACAGTGAGCACACCTCCTTAAATTTTTGGAAAGTCATATCTGTGTTCACGTGATCGTCGTAACGTGTCTCAGATTCGTATCGTCCATCCTGAATAGGATGAGAAGATTAGCGTTATCTCTCAACATCTGTTTCGGTAAGCGCGAGTACGTCTGACAGAGATAGAAACAGTCTATATACTTATGTCTACCCATACTGAAATAAGCCTGTATATTAAACTGTTTATCGCAAGCGACGTCGTCGAAAATGAATACAGAGTCGGGTTTCAGCCTCGGACGGTGGAATAATTTCCGCGTTGTCGGAATAAGGAAATAGCCCATGCCTTCAACGAGTGAGAGGACCTTCGATAAACGTTGATACTTGGGCTGGTACAACGATTTAGAGTAAACGTACACGTTCTTGAAGCGTAGACCGTTAGGTTCCTCCAACAGACTGATCATGGTGTTGGTTTTACCGCAATTCGAAGGTCCGCAGATGATGCAGCGGATAGTATCGGGTAACAACGTACCGTGTCTCTGAGGTAAAGCTCCACCCTCATCGTGATCGTTGTTGTGAACAGTTAAAGAATCTGTCTGTTTCTCGAGCCCCATGTTGACTACTACTTCATCTATATAATGCGCGCACCTATATAAAAGCTAATCAGTACGTCATGAGACGAAGAAGAGGGGGGGGATTGTTAGATAAGATAATAAATAATCTACCGTTTGAAGCGCATATACCTGGATACCAGTACTGCGGACCGGGAAAAAAAGTTGGAAAAACGATTGAAACGGGGGATCCTGGAATAAACGAGTTAGATCGACGCTGTAAAGAACACGATATCGCATACTCCAAGGTGAAAGATCTTGCAGGACGTCATACTGCAGATCGTGAACTTATCGAGAAACCGTGGAAAAGATTACTCGCGCCTGAATCAAAGTTGGGTGAGAAAGCCGCCGCGTGGGCAGTCACCAACGCGATGAAAGCTAAAGTCAAGATGGGTTCAGGTCTAAGAAGAAGAAGAAGACTCAACGTGCAACGGCGTCCTACTACTACTACTACTACTAGACGTCGTAAGAAGAAGGCGGAATTTACCTATACTACCTTTGATCGCAGCGCTGGAGCCGTCGCTGGGGAGCTGCAGGAATCACGAAGGTGGTACAAAGTGCTAAGGCGAATACGAAACAATTGAACGAGGCTCAGAGACATAATCGTACGCTCGAAGCTATTGCCATGGGGAAAGGCATGTATCTACGGCCTTACCCGAAAATAAAATGACTACCTAAACGTGCCCTTACTGAAACGGATCTGCGCAAATACGCCGCCGAGTTAAAAATCCCCTTCTTTAGAGGAGTATTTGCGAGAGATGCTTTACCCAGTGGTACTCCTTGGAAGATAGAGAACGCCATCATCAATCTTGATGATGATAGCGGTAAGGGTACGCATTGGGTGGCGTATAAGAAAAACGGTAGACGGGCCGATTATTTCGATAGTTTCGGTGATCTAAGGCCGCCGCTCGAACTTGTTCGTTATCTCGGAGGAATACCCATCACCTATAATCATACTCGGTATCAAGAGTACGGTACCGTTTTATGAGGTCATCTTTGTTTAGCCTTCCTTAAATACTCGCGCTGACGTTCGAACTTAGTAAATATGTCTATGACGCTTACACTGACAGGTCAGAGTTCGAATCTGACAGAGAACTACTTCCCGCATATCCTGCTCGGAGAAGAGAATCGTGAAGAAGAATGGTTCATCGACTGATCAATCTGGCCACGTTCAATTCCATACCGAACATTGACGAGCGTAATAATAAATTTTATTGCGACGGAAAAGAGTATACAGTCCCTCCGGGCACCTATGAACTTGAGGCGTTGGATCGATTCTTGCGAAGGGAAGTCCCGAGTAACGTAAAGCTCTCGATTATCGGTGACCCTAGCACTTTAAAGAGCTATATCCTTGCAATAAACCTATCGACTTTACCCGACCTGGCACGTTTGCATCCTTGCTAGGGTTCGACTCGGTCATACTTCCTGCAGGGAAGACGCACATATCTACCAATACTGTAAATATTCTTCATGTGAATGTGATCCGCGTAGAATGCAGTCTCGCTAGCGGAGCTTACGTCAACGGAGAACCGAGTCATACCTTGCACGAGTTCAGCATGACCGTCCCGCCAGGCTATAAGATAGTGGAAGCGCCTAACAATATCATTTACCTTCCGGTAACGAAGCGAGTAATAGAGTCTATCGCGGTACGACTTGTTGACGAACGAGGTGATATCATCAACTTAGAGACGAGACGATATCACTACGTCTGCATCTGAAACGAGTCGGTGGGGATGGGACTCGTACTAGATAAAACAAGACGGCGAAGTCTTCCTCGAAACATTGAGAGAAGGACAGTGAAAGTGTTAACACCTGCCAATAAACTCTATTTAAGGCGTCTAGGTTACTCGTTACGAAAATAATGGATGACACCGCGGATATTCTGAACATTGGGGAGTCTGCCGCTTTCGATACGGCCTTGAGCAGTTTCCAGTATCATTCCTACGCCTCGTATATTCCCGTCCATTAGCTAACGGGAACGAGCTTAGGATATCTATCCAACAAGAAGGGTTATGCACACTACCGCACCGCTCTCTGCTGCATATCAAAGGACGACTACTTTTGATTACGGGAGAACCTGGAAGTACTTCGAGGATTGTTAATAACGAGATACTACATCTATTCTCAAGAATCGCTTATGAGATCAACGGCGTAGAGATTGATCAATCGAGAGATGTAGGTATTTCGACTCAGCTTATAAATTATCTATCTATAAGGAATTGTTGGCAGACTCATCTTTCAAACGCCGGTTGGAGGTTTGACGGAGTTCACGTACACGCTGAAACAGGCATCTTTGACGTATGCATCCCTTTACGTCTCATACTAGGATTCGTTGAAGATTATTCCCGAATACTGATCAATGCGAAACAAGAGCTGGTGCTAATTCGTTCGACCGGTGACAACAACGCTTTACAAAGAGCCCCACCTCCTGCTGCAGAGACGCCCTCTAGGATCGAGTTAAGTAAAATATCTTGGCTTGTACCGCATATAAAGACTGACGATATCAATCGTCTCAACCTGCTTAATTTCATCAAGAGCGGGAGGATCATCGAGCTACCTTTCCGTACTTGGGAATTGTACGAGTACCCTAACGTACCCACCTCTAATCAACATGATTGGACCGTGAAAACGTCAACTTTGCTGGAAAAACCTCGTTACGTTGTTTTCGCGCTTCAGACTGGACGGAACAATACCACGGTTGAAGATAGAAGTATTTTTGATCATTGTAATTTACGTAATGCTAAACTCTATCTAAATTCTAACATGTACCCTTATGAGGATATGAACTTGAACTTTAGACAAGATTCCTTCTCGAAACTATACGAAGACTATGCTAATTTCCAGACTTCGTACTACGGAACGAGCACCTCTTTACCTTTACTTGATCCTTCCCATTTCAAGTCTCATGCACCCATTGTCGTGTTCGATGCCAGCCGACAGGAAGATACTCTCAAGGACGGTATGGTGACGTGTCGTATAACGTTCGAGACGGAGGAAAATATCCCAGTAAATACCAAGGCGTTTTGTCTAATCATACACGATAGAGTTGTCCGCTATAACCCTTCAAGCAGTGACGTTAGCAAAATGACATCATAAATGAGGCAACATTGCACAAACTGGAGGAGGGGAGGTGGAAAGTTCAGTACACATCAATCTATATTAAAGGAACTGAGGAGTTGAGTCAGCTACAGAGTATCAACAACGCTGTTAGCGACAAGTACAAAGCTTAAAAACGTCTGAGTGCTCAGCGAATGGTTTAAGAATATTAAGTTTGATCGGACAAAACTTTTGCGATCTGACCAAGAGTGCGATGCGGAACGATACGAGTTCGGTTATTCCAGCGTTGCTTCATATGATAGTCTTGATAAACGAGTATAAAGAGTGCATTGATTTCAATAAGTTATCATGCTTCTGTGGTCAAGACGAGGTTGACACGGTCAAACGGAGGAAGAAAACTACTGACGCTTCTAAACGTTCACGTGGAAAGAAGAGTAAAACTACTGAGGAAACGAACGAGGAGCCTGCGATAAAGAAGCTGCAAGACGGGTTGAGTGAACACATTTAAAAAAACTTTTTCACAGTTACTTGCAATGTATTAAACTTTTTAGCGATTATTACTGTATAAGGCATACTTTTTAACGATTATTCTTTTCTTAGAAATGTAACGAGCTCTTTTTTAAATAAAAAGAATTAACGATTAACACTTTTGTTTTCTTTACAGGGTAAGGATGAGTAGGATTCAAGTGTACCCATGACTTTATTATTTAAGGCGATCCCATTTAAATAGGCTAAAAGGTTATGTAACATCATTGGTGCATGATGTGAATATGAATACTCTCTATACCTTTGGTAAAAAAGTTTTCCAAGGCCTGGGTTCTAATTCTGACTGTTAGTGTACCGGACTGTTCGCTGAGAGGCCCAGGTTGTAATCTCGACTGTTACCTGATGTTATTGTAGCAAACTGTACTCTGAGAGGGTCAGCTTCTAATCCTGATCATTCTCTTAGAGGTCCAGGTTATTGTACCAGACTGTACTCCGAGAGGGTCAGGTTCTAATCCTGACCATTCTCTGAGAGGTCCAGATTATTGTATCAGACTGTACTCGGTGAAGTCAAGGTTATTGTACCAGACTGTACTCTGGGAGGTCCGGGTTATTGTACCAGACTGTACTCTGAGAGGTCCAGGTTATTGTACCAGACTGTTCTCCGAGAGGTTCAGGTTATTGTAGCGGACTGTACTCTGAGAGGTCCAGGTTATTGTACCAGACTGTTCTCCGAGAGGTTCAGGTTATTGTAGCGGACTGTACTCTGAGAGGTTCAGGTTATTGTACCAGACTGTACTCTGAGAGGCTCAGCTTCTAATCCTGACCGTTCTCTGAGAGGTTCAGGTTATTGTACCAGACTGTACTCTGGGAGGCTCAGCTTCTAATCCCGAATGTCACCTTATATCATTGTACCAGACTGTTCTCTGAGAAGTCCAGGTTATTGTACCAGACTGTACTCTGGGAGGCCCGGGTTATTGTACCAGACTGTTTTCTGAGAGGTCCAGGGTTGTAACCCTGACTGTGGCTGGTTATTGTACCAGACTGTACTCTGAGAGGCTCAGGTTCTAATCCAGACTGTAACTGGCTAGCCCCGTATTATTGTAGTAAACTGTACTCTAAGAGGTCCGGGGTCGTAACCCTGACTGTACCAGACTGGTCTCTGAGAGGCCCAGGTTCTAATCCCGACTTTTATTGTACTAGACTGGTCTCTGAGAGGTCCAGGTTGTAACCCTGACTGTAGCTGGTTATTGTACCAGTCTGTACTCTTGAAAGACCTAGGTTCTAATCCCAACTGTCACCTTCCATTATTGTACTAGACTAGTCTCTGAGAGGCCTAGGTTCTAATCCCGACTTTTATTGTACCAGACTGGTCTCTGAGAGGACCAGGTTGTAACCCTGACTGTAGCTGGTTATTGTACCAGTCTGTACTCTGAGCGACTTTTATTGTACCAGACTGGTCTCTGAGAGGTTCAGGTTGTAACCTTGACTGAAGCTGGTTATTGTACCAGTCTGTACTTTGAGAGACCTAGGTTCTAATCCCAACTGTCACCTTATGTTCTCTGAGAGGTCCGAGTTGTAATCCTGGAGAGGGCAGGTAAAAAAAACAATACACGTACACACACTCGACCAAGGTTCTAATCCTAACTGTCACCTTCCATTATTGTACTAGACTAGTCTCTGAGAGGCCTAGGTTCTAATCCCGACTTTTATTGTACCAGACTGGTCTCTGAGAAGTCCAGGTTGTAACCCCGACTGTAGCTGGTTATTGTACCAGTCTGTACTCTGAGCGACTTTTATTGTACCAGACTGGTCTCTGAGAGGTTCAGGTTGTAACCCTGACTGAAGCTGGTTATTGTACCAGTCTGTACTCTGAGAGACCTAGGTTCTAATCCCAACTGTCACCTTATGTTCTCTGAGAGGTCCGAGTTGTAATCCTGGAGAGGGCAACTAAAAAAAACAATACACGTACACACACTCACATACACACACAGAAAACTCTATTTAATGAATATAATGATAAACATTTTTTTAAAACAGATACACACTAAATTAGTATATTTTTTTCTTCAGTCAAGTTACAGAACATGAATATTTTTTTCTCAAGTCTTTTTAAAAGCACTAACATTTTTTTCTAATGATAAAGGTATAGTGACATTAATTATTCACTTTTGTATTAATCAAAACATACATACACAGAAAACTCTATTTAATGAATATAATGATAAACATTTTTTAAACAGATATGCACTAAATTAGTATATTTTTTCTTCAGTCAAGTTACAGAACATGAATATTTTTCTCAAGTCTTTTTTTAAAGCACTAACATTTGTTTTTAGTGACATTAATCAAAACATACGCCTGCTTTTTTCTCAAGTCTTTTTCTAGTGACATTAATCAAAACATACGCACACTAAAAACTCTATTTAAACAGATACATACTAAATTAGCATATTTTTTTCTCAGTCCTTTTTTTAAAAGCACTAACATTTTTTTTTTTCTAGTGACATTAATCAAAAACTCTATTTAAACAGATACATACTAAATTAGCATATTTTTTTTTCAAAGTCTTTTTTAAAAGCACTAACATTTTTTTTCTAGCGACTACACATACTGAAAAATCTTTTTAAACAGATATGCACTAAATTAGTTTATTTTTCTCAAGTCTTTTTTTAAAAATAGAGCACTAACATTGACATGAGGGTTCGTAGATGCCTGTTCACTTGTACTGGATAAAGTTGTAGATCACCCACTGACATACGCACATGATTGTACAGCTTCAATCAGCGTCTCTTGGTTGCTCGCTTATAGAGTAATGGCCCCAAGGTAGAGTTCTGACTGATCCAGGTAACACGTGTCGTTTGTCATCAATAGAGCATAGTGCAACCCGATTAAATTTTTGCGTGTAAAGTTTGAATCCTACAGCTCTTATTGAACGAGCTTCTCTCATGACTACCGTTTCATTAGTCAAACAATTACGATAGTCCTCTAAAGAGAGCGTTCTTAACGCGCTACTCTTGACACCTTTAGCCTTGAGCGTCTCACCATCCCCTTGCACCGCAAATGAATAGAGTTTAGGGCGTAAACCTATGAACTCAGTGATGATCTGACCTCGAGTCTCGTCTTTTAGTTTACCGAGCACTCCTTTATTTACTGCAGGCATGCCGTAAACATTGTCTTGTCCGTAAGTGGAGGTGTCCAGGTAGTCATTAGCTAACGGGATAAGTCGTTGGTAGGCGTCCTCGACAGTCATATAGTAGAGAAGCGAGTCTGTATCTTGGAGTTTTAACGTACCTGGAGGGAAGGCAGGAACCATGACCTGGTAATGTAGACCGTACATGACTACTTTAGAGATTTCCAAAATGGCGAATCCCGCATAAATTGGCATATCAAAGTAAATCGCCTGCGGTTCCATCTCAATGATGACCAGGTTTTCTTATACGATCATACGGTTTTTTAAAGTTTGGACTGGCTATAAGGTTACCCGCTCCAAATTTACCTTCCCACCTGGTAGTTATTTTTACCGTACGGTAGGCCCTCTTGTTAGATATAAGGCGGCCGAATGCGGCATTGTTCATCAATTTGAAAAACATGTTTTCAAACTGATTGCTCGCTTTACTCCTCATTTCCGCGTTCAGCTTGATATACGGGGCCATCCACGGAGATTGTTTGAAACTGAGAACACGGTGAATTCTCGTCAGTTTCAACCCATTCACTAAACATAACTTTAGATGACGATAGTGAATGACGTACCTAGTCTTATCAGCTAGAGTCGTTAACAATTTCTCGTGTTTCCCTACGGGTGGAATCCCTTTCTCAGGACAGAACGGCAAGTCAGAATGAGCGTCATGTACATCTTGCGGATATTCAAGATCTAATTGCAAGATATAACCCGTATCCGCATCATCCTCCACGTTTAGCACGTCCAAACGTTCAATTTCATCATCTTCAAGCCATCTGAACCTTCCATAGGGTAATGAGCTCAACATGCTAAATGAATAGAGTCCATTCACGTCTAGATAAACGAGGTAAGACTCTGGTTTGGAACGGTCAAATGAACTCATATAACGATTATTAGCTACAGAATGACAATTAGCTACGAAACATATCCCCCCTCGAATAGCTCCCTCAATGAATTGATGTATATCTACGTCATCTATTAATTCGAGCCGTACCTGGGTTATTCTCAATAGAGCTTGGTACGCTAGACTGGGGGCTGTAAGAGACCATCCGGGATCGAGCCTATACGTCTTCATACAAAGATCACGAATGTTCTCAAAGACGTCAGCCAGTAGTGTTACGTCGGTATGAAGGTAGATGTTCGAGTAATCCCAAAGATTCTTACATTCGAATAGCCGCCAAACCTCACAGGCGTGATCATAGTCTTCCTGAGAGATATGACTATCCGTGAGCGCGTTATAAAATTTATCTTTGCTCGGTAACTGAGTCTCGTTCAACCGCTCAAATGAATCTATATAGTCATAGGGGAACACACCCTTTACGAGCGACTAGTTTGAAACGTTCATCATCAGGATGACACTTACGAGTGATTTTAAGCTGCTCAGGTTCGAGGTAAGATACGCATTTCTCTAGGGAGGTACATAGAAAGCTGAAACTATCTATAATTTTAATTGTGATCCCTCGAAACCCGTGCCGAATATACTTCATGATTACTTTGAATCTTCCCATTGTCTCACCAATAACCTTAACTTTCCCTGGATTGACAAGAACGCTCTCCACTGTGAATGGATCAGTTTCTCTACGTTCAACAAGTGATTCGAGAAGGAAAAAATTATCGTAGCAACGCGCGTTATGGATAACCACGCTCAGATGACTAGGGTTCTTATAATAATTATTACACCCTGCGTGACTGCTACCACGATAAAGTCCTGTCAAGTGACAATGATCCATAACGCGGATATCATCATTCGCGTAGGGTTTTTCGCAAATATGACAATGAGTGGCTGTATTGTGAGCATCTCTTTGAGCAGGTGTTAGCGGCGTCATTGGAACTACAGTACTATAATAATCTAGTACGCGCTTTGCCGTATCTACGAGAGCTTCAACAAATTGGTCTGTACAATCGTTTCCCGTTAAGTATCGGTACTCCGAGAGATTATCATCAAAAATGCATTTAGTGTACATGCCTACAGAATACGCTACATGACTCTGTACATTCTCAGTATAAGAAAATTTCGTGTCAGGATCACACGTTTCTATAGGCACGAGTAAACTCTCCAAGTCAGCGTACACGATAAATCCTGTTTTCTCCTGTTGTTTATACTGTGAGAACGCCAGGAATTTATTTTCCCCTTGAGGGAATCTACTCCTTACCGCTCCAAATTTTTTACACGTTTCTTAATGTTTTACAAGTTTATTTTCAGTCGGAAAAGAGCTCAAACAACGGTCACAAAAATACCTACGTCTTGTGTCAGACAAGGGCGCTAGTTGAGGGTGTATTAACCGTGACAGATTTTTGATTGCGCTGAAATGATAATTTTCCGTCCCATGTACTTTTATCATGAATAAATGAACATGTCTAGCACACTCTTTAGCACTGACATGTACGGGAACGATCACTAACTTTTTAGAGTTGTCTGCAGTGTCCACATAAGAATCAGTACCTTCGTGTTTTGCAGTGTACACATTAACAGATATATCGTTAAGCCTTTCGAAGCGTTCAATATTATCTCATTTCGAACGGAAGCGGGATCCCATCTAGATTCAACACGTCACGAAAATTAGGATAAGACGATAAACGCTGAGCTCTCCCTGTCGGCTCAAAGAGGCACGCCAATACGGATACAGGGAAGCAAAGTCCTTCTTCAGCTTGAACATTTATCAGCGCTCTACGTCCGGCTATAGTTTCAGGGATTTGAACGTGGGCACCGATCGAGAAAGCCGAGTTTTTCGAGAAATTTACTCTCATTTCCAACGTGCCGTTGTATATCCACCCTGAGTCTCTAGAAACGAAGCCCTCAATCTGAGCTAGGAGTTGGAAGACCACGTTATTCTCGTATATCTCCTCCAAGTTTATTGGGTTAAATATATTGTATAGAGAAGAATTGAAATAACCCTTTTCAATTCTATCATCAGTAGGATGCTTAAACTCGCAAATGAGGCTACAATTTACCTTTATCGGGCCGTTCGCGTTTGATTCTTTTTCTACAGTCTTTACATAAATATCTCCGCACGCCACGAGAAACTGTACGGGATCCTTATGGGGTAACTCGTTACTGATTGAGTATGTCTTTATACGTCGGGCGTATGCTTGTTCAATAAGTTTAATAGATAGTCCTAGCGGCTCCAGGTAAAGCCTAAACTGAGTAAATCCTGTACCTAAGTTTCGTGATAAGGTCAAAAGTCTTTGGATCTGTACGTCTATATTGTCATGGTCCGATAACAGTACGCTCGAGGTCTTAATTCGACCAGGTATATGTTCAATGTAAGCATTATACAACTTCCCTTCACGAAGTGCAACGTCATGTTTCAAGTATCTAATTAAAAGTTGTTCATTAGCGTCTAGATCCGCGAGAGTATACACCCTATTCCCATTAGTTTGCCGAGATACAATGATAGGAGGTGACAAACGCAATCGTTTTGTCGGTGGTTCTGTCATGTTTGGGTGCACTATGCTCTAAAAAGGCCCTACTCTCCCCTCAGTATTATCTTCTTCATTTCGGGTCAACATGCTCTATAATCTCTTCGAGCGGCTCTGAGACAGCTATAAGAAAAAACAAACAGGGACATCTAGTTAGCCGTTCATGAAGCTGTGATATACAAACATTGAAGCTAATGTGTGTTTAATTCGGGATATATACGCATTTAAGGTAAGAGTGAGATGTCCACTATGTACCAACATTTGTGCATGACATGAGTTTAAAATCATTCAGTATACTAATTGGGAAGTGTATCCGAGGGTTGAACCTTGTAAAGAAAAAAGTTTTTTCAAATAATGCTGGAGGAGGACTAAAGCAAGGCTCGAACCTGAATCGCCTGTGTAGAGGAATCGGGACTGCATTTACATAGAGTAAAAGTGGAAAAAACTCCCTTCTCTTCATTCGTCATGACTGAGATTCGAACCTTGTAAAAGGGGAAAAAACCTCAGCTCTTCATTCAGTATGACTGATATTCGAACCTTGTTAAAGTTTTATCAGAAGTTTCCAAATAATGCCGGGAGGCTAAAGCAAGACTCGAACCTGAATCGTCTGTGTAGAGGAAGCGGGTCTGCATTTACGTTATCACTAAGTATACTAATTGGGTAGTGAAGCCGAGGGTTGAACCTCGTAAAGAAAAAAAGTTTTTTTTTTTCGAATAATGCTTGAGGAGGACTAAAGCAAGGCTCGAACCTGAATCGTCTGTGTAGAGGAAGCGGGTCTGCATTTACGTTATCACTCAGTATACTAATTGGGTAGTGAAGCCGAGTGTTGAACCTCGTAAAGAAAAAAAAAAAATTTTTCGAATAATGCTTGAGGAGGACTAAAGCAAGGCTCGAACCTGAATCGTCTGTGTAGAGGAAGCGGGTCTGCATTTACGTTATCACTCAGTATACTAATTGGGTAGTGAAGCCGAGGGTTGAACCTCGTAAAGAAAAAAGTTTTTTTTCGAATAATGCTTGAGGAGGACTAAAGCAAGACTCGAACCTAAATCGTCTGTGTAGAGGAAGCAGCCCTGCATTTACGTAGAGTAAGAGCGGAAAAAACAAACCCTTCTCTTCATTCTGCTTGACTGAGATTCGAACCTTGTAAAAGGGATGGGAGGAATAAACCCTGGATCTTCATTCGGCATGCCTGAGATTTGAACCTTGTAATAAGACGTGATGCTAGGAACCGAATGCCTCTGATTAGCTTAATCAAAATCATATTAAATGTATGAGTTGAAAAAACACATACTCTGTACATCCTAACTGAGATTAGAAAATTATTCAACGTACTAATTATGAATTAAAGGGGGGTGAACCCACATTGGTAGAGGGAGAGTTGAAAAAACATACTCTGTACATCCTAACTGGATGAAATTTTCAGTATAATTATGAATTAAAGGAGGTGAACCCGCATTTGCTAGAGGGAGAGTGAAAAACCATACTCTGTACATCCTAACTGAGATTAGAAAATTATTCAACGTACTAATTATGAATTAAAGAGGGTGAACCTACATTTGCGTAGAGGGAGAGTTGAAAAAAAACCATACTCTGTACATCCTAACTGAGATTAGAAAATTATTCAACGTACTAATTATGAATTAAAGGAGGGTGAACCCGCATTTGCGTAGAGGGAGAGTTGAAAAAAACCCATACTCTGTACATCCTAACTGAGATTAGAAAATTATTCAACGTACTAATTATGAATTAAAGAGGGTGAACCTACATTTGCGTAGAGGGAGAGTTGAAAAAACCCATACTCTGTACATCCTAACTGAGATTAGAAAATTATTCAACGTACTAATTATGAATTAAAAGGAGTGAACCTGCATTTGCGTAGAGGGAGAGTTGAAAAAACCTATACTCTGTACATCCTAACTGAGATTAGAAAATTATTCAACGTACTAATTATGAATTAAAGAGGTGAACCTACATTTGCGTAGAGGGAGAGTTGAAAAAACCCATACTCTGTACATCCTAACTGAGATTAGAAAATTATTCAACGTACTAATTATGAATTAAAAGGAGTGAACCTGCATTTGCGTAGAGGGAGAGTTGAAAAAACCCATACTCTGTACATCCTAACTGAGATTAGAAAATTATTCAACGTACTAATTATGAATTAAAGAGGGTGAACCTACATTTGCGTAGAGGGAGAGTTGAAAAAACCCATACTCTGTACATCCTAACTGAGATTAGAAAATTATTCAACGTACTAATTATGAATTAAAAGGAGTGAACCTGCATTTGCGTAGAGGGAGAGTTGAAAAAACCCATACTCTGTACATCCTAACTGAGATTAGAAAATTATTCAACGTACTAATTATGAATTAAAAGGAGTGAACCCGCATTTGCGTAGAGGGAGAGTTGAAAAGACCCATACTCTGTACATCCTAACTGAGATTAGAAAATTATTCAACGTACTAATTATGAATTAAGGAAGTGAACCCACATTTGCGTAGAGGGAGAGTTGAAAAAAACCCATACTCTGTACATCCTAACTGAGATTAGAAAATTATTCAACGTACTAAATATGAATTAAAAGGAGTGAGCCCACATTTGCATAGAGGGAGAGTTGAAAAAACCTATACTCTGTACATCCTAACTGAGATTAGAAAATTATGAATTTAAGGAGTGAGCCGCATTTGCTAGAGGGAGAGTTGAAAAAACACACTTGTACATCTACTGAAAAAACATATTTCGATTGATTTGATTAATCCTAGAAATGGTTGTAATAAACTCCTTCAAGTTTATTAGTGCCGTCTTGCTGTTTTTGGAAATGCCCTGGTAGACTAGTAGTAAGTCGCTTTGGAGAGCTCCTTAGCTGGGCGTCGGTAAGTAGGAATATCGAGCCGGTAACACACGTTATATTGTTCTCCAACAAGGCGAGAACTCTGCGCCCGTATCTAGTCGTCACACCTTTTATATTAGTGATATAATAACCATGACCTATCTCTAAATCTGTCAGCTTCCTTGACACTATCTCACTCGAACCGATTGCTGACAAAAGCGCTGCTGAGTATTCACTAGACATTCTTGATGATGTTGTTTAGAATATAAAGATTTAAAAGATAATGGATTCTACTTAAAGGGGTAACTCAATATATAGAAGTAAACTACTCCTCTCTTCAGGAGGCGGCGCAAAAAAGGGTTTGAACTCACTTAGCTCCTCCCTCGAGTCATTTACTAAAGTCCCCCTCTTGTTAAATTCTCACAGACCATTTCCTTTCAAAATGAATCTGAGACACAGATGTTAACTTCCTGAGACGTTCAAAAGTGAAACAGATGTTAACTTCCTGAGTTAAAGCGCTCTCACGGTTAGGGGAGCAGAGCCGGCCTACTAATTCGCAGGAAAACATTTTTCACTTGTCACCCGCCGAGTAGGGAAAGAACAAGAGGGAGACTGAGCTGGCAGGAAACCATTCTTCATTTGTCACCCCCGGAAAGAAGGACCTTTTTCTCAACTCGGGTTTAGAGAAACCTGAATCATAACACTAGGATTAAAGGTTAACCCTTTTTGGTTCATGGGAATCTTAACCTCCTTATAACCAGATTCTTTATCTCGACTAATCATACAAGCCTTTCTCTAATGTCCCGCCTCCCAGCTCTACGCACCCGCGAATCCACGTCGCGGGAGGGGGGGAATCCCCGGAACACGCGAGCCAACGGCGAGGGAGGGGAGGGAAAGGGTTGAGGAGTGGAGGAACGATCAATTACCTCCCCTCTGTGTCCTGATACATGAGATTGTATTCTACTTGCCGGGGAACACCATCACCCAGAGGGCTGCAGGGCAGTCGCCTTTCTCCATCTTGACTCTGAGGGCCCATCAACCATAACCCACCTCTCTTGTTTCCAAGGTGGTGGGTCATACGGCGCAGGGAACCCCTCAGAGTTCATAATCATTCCACTAACTTTTGTTCATACGACTGGAAAACTGTCTTCTGGATCTCAAGGGCATCCCCCGTGTTCCTTCAGACACTCAGTCGTACTGGAATCCAGTTCCCAGGGCTCGCGCTTGCTCCTCCCAGCACATACACTTTTTTTTTTCCCGGCAAGGATTGTTACAGCTTATCCCCTTTTAACAATCCTTTTTTCCCTACTCACTCCCCGCTGAGACCGCACTAGTGTCCGTGTCAGTCCCGCCCTCCATGTCACTGTCATCTTCTTCGTCATTGTCAGTGTCAACGTCCCGTCTTATTCGTCCCTGTGCCTCTTTAAGTCTGTCTATGTAGGCTGTCTTTGCTCTATCTGACGCTTACAGTGCAATCTGGTCTAAGAATTTCCAATAGATTGGGTCCCTCAGTACTTCGCCTACTAATCTTCCCTGGATCTCTCTCTGGTAGTTCCTTCTTGCTTCTAGTGTAATGACACACTCAAGCACCACATGTTCAGGGGTTCCCTCCTCACCACATTGACAATTCCCCGACTCCATCAATCCCAGCTTCCTTAGAGATGCCGGGTACGGTCCCTTCCCCGTGATGAAGTGGACAAGACCCCGAGATGGCTGGAGGTGCTTATTCTCTAGTCTCTCAACCACATTTGGGAACAATTGATAAGTCACTTACTGGTAGGAGACCTGTCCCACTTCTCGCCCAACGTCTCTGCCACTCCTCCAACAGGACTATTTCCACCTCTCCAAAAGTTGTCACATCGGGTGTGGTGAGGAGTCTCACCTTCTCCAAGTTTCTCTTTTTTAGCCAGTACGCCACAGCTTTCTTCCTTATGAGGAGGTCCAACGGCCATACACCTAGGGCCACACTCAATGCATCCGTTGCTACAGTCCGGTAGACTCCCGTCAGCCTCAATAAGATGTTCCTCTGCAGACCCTGAATCGCCTTAGCCGGAGCGACATTGGTTAGTCTGTGAGCCCAGATGCACGCCCCATAGCTCACAATGGAGAGAAGGATCATATGATGGTATGTCCTTATTATCCGCATAGGCAGATAAAACCGCCTCTGTTCCATGCTTATAATTTTATTCATCACCGACAAAGTTTTCCCCATCACTCCCTCCATGTGCGCTGTGAAGTTCCTGTTTTCATCTAGGGTAACTCCCAGGTATCTGACCGTATGGCTTCTTCTTATAGATTTCGTACCTAACTTTATGGTCGGATCCCTAGCCAATCTACCCTTAAACAGCATGAAGGTCGTCTTCGCCGGTGCCATTTTTAACTTGAAACTTTTACACCAGGTGTCAAGATCTTCAAGCACCTGGTTACTTTTTTCTTCTAAGTTCCTTCTCGAGTACCCTTCTATTACTATTAGAAGGTCGTCTGCGAAGGCAACCACACCCTGCGTCTCTGGCATCCCCTCCAACAAGTACAACACTGGTTCCAGGCTGACATCCCAAAAGATCGGGCCACATACCGATCCCTGGGGACATCCCTTCGTCAGTAGCTCCTGAACTTTATTTCCTGGACATCTCAGGGTGGAGTATCTATTACGACAGTAGTCCTTAAGACTCCTATACAGCTGCCCCGGACACTGAATCTCTCTTAATCTGTCAAACATCGCCGGCCACCAGAGGTTGTCAAAAGCGCCTGAGATGTCCACAAATATTCCTACGACGTATTTACCATTTGCCGAGTCAATCAGTTCCATTGCTCTGCAGATTGCGTCCTCTGTCGACCTGCCTCTTCGGAAGCCATACTGTTGCTGATGCATGCCCATGACTGTCCTGTGTCTCAGTAATCTTTCACACAATATCTTCTCCTGCAACTTCCCTACTGTGTTCAACAGGCAGATGGGTCTGTATGACTTAGAAATAAGCGGATTTTTATCCTCCCCCTTGCTTAGCACGATTACCTCGCTCTGCTTCCAGATGTTCGGGATTCTGCCTTGAGCGAGGCATTCGTTTAACAGCCCTGCAAGGAAAGGAGCAATAAGGTCAGCCGTCTTCTCCAGCACCTCGACCTTTATCCCGTCCGGACCAGGCGCCTTTTTCTTACCCATCAAAGCAATGTTCCTGATCACCTCCGCCTGACTAACAGGTTCTACCTCTTCCTCATTTACATACTCGTCATTCTCCATCCTCTCCCTCAACATTTGGTGCTCTTCAGTATCTTCTGTCACGTCGTCATCTGGCAACAATGTATCCATTAAAAGAACCGCAGACTCTTCCCAGCTGGTCGTGGTACTTCCATCATCCTTAGATAGCGTGGTTATCATGGCTGGGGGGCGTAATTTCTCGGAGGCTATCTTGAACGGCACCCCCCAAGGTCCCCTCTGTAACTCCTCCTGTACATACTTCTCCCAACTTTTCCTCTTCTCCTGATACAACCCATCCTCAAACTCTCTCTTGCTCTCCCTGTAGATATTTAACAGCACCACATGACTAGCCGAGTCTCGACACCTCTGATATCTCCTACGCATTCTCCTTGCCCTTGCTCGAAGACTCTGCAGTCTGTCATTCCATGGCTTATTACCAACATTGGTATCACCTTTCACCACAGGTATCGACTTCCTCATTGCATCCTGCAGAGCCCACGTCAGCTGTTTGGCCTTCATGTTGACATTGTCGCCTTATGTCACTAGACTGGGCAGTATCAGTTCAGCCCTCAGATTCTCCCAGTTAGCTTTGCTCATGTTGTATCTCCTTCTTTTCCCTTCCCCATTTCCATCCACCAACCTCCCGCGACAAATTCAAAGATGATCAGGTTATGGTCACTTACCGTGACTTTGTCCACAACCTTCCAACCTTCCACCATGTCCATGCACTCGGCGTTACACAAAGTGACGTCAATGTTGGAAGAAGCCCCAGCTCTCCCCTGATATGTAGGGGGATTATTCGGTTGGTTTGCAACCTCAAGCCCATGACCATAGATGAACTCTTCCAAAGCACGACCCCTTATATCTCTCCCAATCACCCTATGACTATGCCACATGGGAGACTTAGCATTAGCATCAGCGGTAATTATGAGTGGCACACCTGCGTATGTCCTACATATTATCTCCAACTGATCAAGATATGGCTCAATTGGATGCCTAAATTGAAAATATAGGTTTGCCACTATACACCTGCCTGAGCTAGTTCCCAGTTCTACGCATGTTACCCACTGGTTACAGAGCTGTTCAGTCTTAGTTACGGCAATTTTCTTGTTAAACACCACTATTGCACTCATTGGAGCTTCTCCACTAACAACAACTCTAGTGACCACCGGCATATGCGGAACTTTCCCTCTCAAGGTATAGGGTTCCTGAAGACACACAACATCGAGTCCCATCTCCTCAGCAAGCTTGCGGACTTCATGCAACACGGTCACGCTCCTCATTCCATTAATCTGTCCTATTCTAATGGTGCTATCCCCCATTACGGATAGTATGTGTGCGCGTAGCACGCAGGCCATGCCACGCTGGGGTTAAACGTCTTGCGACCGTGTGCCGTCACAAATTGCCTATAAGTATTCTCCATATCAAAAGTTTCCTCTCTCCTCTTGAAGACCTTATCAATTAGTCCCCGCAAACTGTCCACGTACGTTGGTAGTTTCATAGATCTTAGTTGAATTCTATCCAACGACTCGGGAGAGGGAAAAGTGATACTGTCCCCCTTTTCATGACCCAGTCTCACCACGTGCCTCAGCGCCATGTGCAGCACTCTCTCTTCGTCTAGCCTGGATAACCGCATCGTCTCCTCGAGGGTTCCGTACGCCTGAGAGGGTACATCCCTCTCTCCTTTCAGCTGCCCCTCCATCTCCATATTCACTTCTGCAGTCTGGCTCCCCCTGCTGTTTGTGTTATGATCCATACCCTTTTCTTTCTTTTTCTTGCCATATCCAAATCCCCAGAGCTTCCAATTTTGTTTATGTTTCACCCCCAGATCTGCTTTTCCACAAGTCCCCGCTTCAGCTCTCTCTGGCGTCCCCTCCTCCTTTTCCTCACACCTGACTCCATTGGTGCTTTCCACCCATTCCCTATTCATGCCCTCACATATGATACATATGTTCCCACCACCTGCGGATTTATTACCGCATTGTGCAGTTGTGATATCAGGGTGGAGGATGCCGCCGCCGAGTCCCCAGTTGACGCAAACCTCCCATTCCAAAATTCGTTGCCGGGCCAACTAATTCCATCCCATGGATATGTAGTAACTAGGTAATATTCACCCTCCCCGAAGATCTCATAGGGAGCTCACCGGGTCGATATTACCCGTATACCCGTATCCGCTAGAATCTTCTGCCGATCCTCAAAGTGCTCCATAACCCCATCCATCCACAGCAGCTCTAACACCGCAACAGCACCCGCACCTGCCCCATACTTCCCATACTTCGGGGATATTTTTTTTTTTACCATCCTTATAGACTGTCGGCCTGGCTCCTCTTAGTATAATCCAGGCCCAGCTATCCACTATAATTTTTATTTATGTTCTTTCCTTCTTCTTCCAACCGTTCCCATTTTACTATCTAAACACATATAAAATCCCTGGTAATTAACAATGGCAGTATATCCTTCTGGCTCTTCTTCGCTACTGGTCCGCCTCGGGTATTTTATTTCCCCGGTACCCTTCGCCATCATCTAGCTTCACAACCGCCTGGGACGATGTTTGCAGAGTTGTGTTCTTGATGATGGCGATGAGCGTTCCCCTATCCGCCACCTGGGGAGGCGCCCTATTTGTAGTAGCAACCACCTACTTCTAGCAAACCACCTCACAAGCTGCCCTATTTCTAAATGATTTAAAAACTAACTAAACCTAATAACCATCCGCTAATCCTCACTCTTTCTAGCTACCAATTTCATGCACTCATAAACTTCTTCCTCCCTTTTCTTAACTTGTAGTCACTTCTCTAGTCCTTTTGCACGTCACATAGCGTCCCCGCTGCCGGATACATCAGCCAAGTTTTCACCTGACTGGCCCAGGCCGCTGGCGACTCCGTTTCCACTCTGTGCCCATTACCTCTTTTGCCTTAACCTCAGGCCGTTACGCATCCCAATCGCTATCAGTATCCTCTCCCTCGTCTCTTCCTTCTATCTCTTCCCTTCCACCACTTCTTATCCTTCTTCTATTCTGCTCTCTTCTCTCCTCCACTCTCCTCTCTATATACTTGTCCTTCTCCCATTGTGTAATGGCATTAGCAATTTTGTCTAGGTATATCCATTTGTCTTTGTTCCTAAGAATATCTCCCACCAGTTCCCCTTGGATGTGCACCTGGTGTTCCCATCTTAGCCCATTATACTTCGGGGATAGTTGTGGAAGAGTATGGAGTGATGATGAACTGCTCTTTCAAACAAATAATGATGATTTAATATAGCTCTTTCGAAACGGTGGTTCGCCAGTGTTGGGTCACCACTCAAGCAGCTCCGTTCGGCTGTTGCCCGACAAAGAACATCTGACTTGACAGTTATGACACGCCAGGTTGTCTATGAAAGGGCTGATTTATTGTTTGAGTACCGAGTCATTGTCATGACTCTTAACCTCATGAATGAACTTATATACCTATGAAATGAGACAGATGAAATGAGGCTGTAAGAGATTTACAAGTATAAGTAAATTATAAGCTGTAAGAGAATTACACGTGTATTAGAAAATGACCCTTTGAGGTGAAAATTTGTGATTGTGTTTTATTATTATTATTATTATTATTATTAGCACCGCGTCTTACTACCCGTTCGGGTTATACGCACTTACGCTAATGTGTAATGGTAGGGTGATTGTGAGATGAAACGAAGGACCTACAGTTTAACGTGGAATCCGAACCACGGTGGAGGCCTGGCATTCCCACATTCACAAGATGTCTTGTCAGAGGTGAAGGAAGGGTTTGGTAATCAGATAAATCTTTTCCGGGACCGAGGATTGAACCCCGGCCGCCAGCATAGAAGTCTGACACCTTACCCCTAGACCACCAGGTCACCCTGTGATTGTGTTGGGTCGCGGGAATTTGGGAGGATTTTCTTTTCTTGGGATGTGGGAAGGTGTGTTTAAGGTATGATGGTGAGTTGTGAGTGATTGCGTTGGGTCGCGGGAATTGGGGAGGATTTTCATTTCTTGGGATGTGGGGAGGTGTGCTTAAGGTATGATGGTGAGTTGTGAGTGATTTAGTGAGTGATTGTGTTGGGTGGTGGGAATTTGGGAGGATTTTCTTTTCTTGGATGTGGGAAGGTGTGTTTAGGTATGATGGTGAGTTGTGAGTGTTTAGTAGTGATTGCGTTGGTCGCGGAATTGGGAGGATTTTCTTTGGATGGGGGAGGTGTGTTGAGGTATGATGTGAGTTGTGAGTGATTTAGTGAGTCGATTTCTGGGAAGGATCGAAAGGTTGAATTGACTTTTGGGGATAGGTTTGACGCGGATGGTTACATTTCCATTCCCCATCTGGGGCTGTCAGTGGCGCCAGCGTTATTCTCTGGCTAGAAGTTTGACCTAGGCGGTTATCCCAGTGGAGTCCGGCGGTGGAAAAGGTTATAAAGAGTTGCTTGTTGGGGTAGGATTTTTCTTTCTTGGGATTAGGAGTGAGGTGGATACATTTCCATTCCCCATCTGGGGCCGCCCCAGCGCCAGTATTATCCTCTGGCTAGTAGAGAACCTAGGCGGTTATCCCAGTGGCGTCCGGCCGTGACTAAGGTTGTAATGGCATGAAATGAGGGAATTGTGCTTGGTGATTCGGTCTGGGTGGTGTAGTAACGACTTGCTCTGGCTTAGTTGAATGTCGAGCATTTGTATGTAAATCTAACTCTAAGGTTTTATTTTTTTTAATATATATATTTTATTTTATTATTTTTTTCCGAGATTATTATAGACATTTAAATATATAGTTTATTGCTCAACTAAGCCAGTCTGGGTCGTTTATTATGTCGTCGTTCTGTCGGGTCGTACTATCCTAGTCCTCTAACAAGTTCGTTTTCGTGCGTCTCGGTATTTTCGTAAAACTTTTTGTTCCTGTCCTGGTAGATTTCTTGTAGTTGGCGGTAGTTGGTCATTGCGTGTAGATCTATATTTCTAGTGAATCTGTTTGCCCCGGTGAGTGTTCTTAATATTTTGTTTTGTGTCACCTGAAGTTTGTTGGTAACTCTGCCTGTTTCCCGAGCAGGGCCGGCCGATATGAGGAGCCGCAAGGCGAATCGTAGAGGTCTGTCAGGTGAAGGAAGAACAGCCGGTCGTAAGCCCGGGTAAAAGAGGAACGTTGGGAGGGTCTAGTCAACCCAACCGTAAAAGTGAATGCACGGACACGGTCCGAAAATCTAAGGGGCACCCCTCGATAGGGGAAGGCTAACGGAGTCTGGTCAGCTCCGAGGCCAAACACGGGACCTGCTGATGAATATGGCAACCCTAGCCCATCAGTATACCAGGGTTGGGAGGAAGTGGTCGATCCTCCTGTCAAAACGAGACTTGCTGGTGAATATGGCAACCCTAGCCCATCAGTACACCAGGGTTGGGAGGATGTGGTCGATCCTCCTGTCAAAACGAGACCCCCCGCGATGGGGGTAGGTTGGTCCTAACCGTGGCGCGCTGGGAGTGCTGAACCGAGTCATCGATATGTTTCCGTCGGTGGCCGGGGAAGCTGATGTGAGCTAGCTCTGCCGAGGCGGCAGCTGCGGGGATGGACCGGAGACCAGCCGCTTCGGACCCTGACCAGGAAGTGGACATTGAGTGCGGGGGTCGGACCCCGCACCGCAACGAGCGAGCCCGGTCCGTCCGAGAGTACCGGGATCGGCAAACGGAGGTCGGGCCCGGGGAACTGGGGTAGGGTATCATCCCGAGGGTATACCCGTTCCTGACTATTCCGGCCCGCTCCCTTGTCTACGATGCGCTGGCTATAAAGAAAAGGGAAAATGTATAATTTATCAGGAAACAAGATGCCGTCCGAGAACGGTGGAACGGGGCGCAAACTGGAGAGAAAAAGACGTGCAAAGGACAAAGTTCCAGCGGAAAGGGAGAGTAACTCCGCCAGTGAGGGGGACACTGAGTGGGAGGTTGCCAAGAGAAAAGAGAAACGAAAGACCAGAGAGAGGGCGACCAAAAGGAGCCCTAAAGGTGGGAAGGAAGGTCCGGAGGAAGGACAGAATAAGGATGAGCCTGTAACGGACCCAGGCTAAGTGAGGGCCCCACAGCTGAGGCTGTGTAGGCTAGAAATGGAAAGAAGGCAGAAGGTGAAGGAAGTAGATGCGAGCCCGAGTGGTAGCTCAGATGGTCAGGTGGCAAGGCCGGAAAGGACCATCATGGAGGTAGCCGCTGAAAGGGCTATAGAGACGGTATCGGAGAAGGAAGGTGGAAACACCGAAGGAACGGAGGAAGAGGGGGAGAGGTGCACTCCCCCCAAGTACTATAGGCGAAGCTATTACTCAACCCAGTTCCTGAGCGGACACGGGGACTTCGCGGCCAAACTCCACTCGTTTGGGATTGGTGAGAATCCGATGTGTGAGCTGTGCGATGTGGCGGAGGACGCAAGGCATGTGATGTATGAGTGTGAGCGATACGAGCAAATAAGACAGGAATTGTACAGAGAAGTGGTGCAGAGAGGATGGAGATGGAGGCCTGAGGACATGACGCAGAGCCCTGAAATTTTCAGGAAATTTGTGAGCACGGCCACGAGAATCGGGAAAATGAGAGAGGCGGAGAGGAGGGACAGGGAAAGAGAGATGGAGCACGAGGAAGCGAGGGAGCTGGGCGAGTAAATGGTGAATACCGTACTATAGTGATGAAGTTGAGGCAAAGGGTGACCCTGTAAAGAGACCCTGTAAGAGGCAGAGAGTATTTATTTTTACAGAGATATTTCTATATAGGTTAGTTAGTCACGGAGGCGATGAAAATCGGGATGGATACCTCCCCGTGGTCCCTGCTGGGCAACGTGGCGGTGGCACGGCGGCTGGGGCGCGGTAACGGGCCCCGGACGCTGGACCGGCTGCTGTCGCGGCTAAACTCCATCTCCCCACGTGGTGAACACCCACTGCAGGGGGCCCTCCCACTCCTGGATGCAGGTGAAAACGCATACAGGGGGTTTTCCCAAGTCATTTCACCCTGGGCTGCTGGCAGCCGGGGCAACTTGGTGGTGGTTACATCAGAGAAGTCTTGGACTTATATTGATGAAAGCTGAAAAGAAATACCTAATTAGGTCACGAAGGGTTGTTGTTGTTGTTGTTGAAGTTTGTTGGTGCATGTTTTGGAGGCATAACTCCAAACTACACAGTTATAGAGGATGATGGGTTGGATAATTTGCTTATATAGTAGTATTTTAGTGAGAATGGTGAGCTGGTCTCCTTTGAAAAGTGAGTACATATGTATGAATCTACCTCTGGCCTTACTGTTGGTTTTATCTACATGACTCCTCCAGGTGAGCTTCTTGTCTATTGTGATCCCAAGGTATTTGACTTCGTCTTGGAGTGGGATCACTGTGTCGAAAAGTGTGAGCGGGGCGGGGAGTGTTTTCCTACCTTTGGCTAAGATTAGGGCTGCTGATTTAGTCGGATTTACTTTGATTATCCAGTTGGAGAACCATTCCTGGAGGAGGAGGAGGTATCTTTGCATTGCAAGTGAACCATAGTTTATGTTTTTATTGGCTACATAGAGCATGGTGTCATCGGCAAATTGTCTGACCTGAACATGATCGTGAGTGGGAATGTCTGCTACATATATATTGTAAAAGTGTGGTGCTAGTGTTGACAACCCGTTTTTAAATTTTTGCGAACCACACGGTGTGACCAATTGGTCGGTACGTGTTGGAACTTGTTCTCGTGCTCCCCTTCTGGAAGCATCGGAGCATGCCTTTTGTCTGTGTCTGTGTCTAGTGTTGATCCCTGTGGTACCCCTGCTTTTATGTTGTGAGTCTGTGACCTCTCCCCGTTCATAACCACCTGGAACGTGCGCTGTCTGAGGAAGCTGGCTGTCAAGAAAATAAACCATTTCGGGTAGCTAAATGCTATTAATTTCTGAATGAGTCCAAGGTGCCATACTTTGTCGAATGCTTTCTCGACGTCTAGGAAGATATCTATTACGTATTTTTTATGTTTAAAGGCGTCAGTTACGTCTTCTATATGCTTACTGTGGGGTGGGCTGTGGAATGATGTTCCCTAAATCCAAACTGAAGGTTTGGGATGACGCCTAACCTATTATTTACTGTTTTTAACCTGTTGAGTACCAATTTCTTGTTGACTTTGCTAAATGAGGTGAGTAAACTAATCGATCTTCTGTTCTGGGGGAACATTGGATCTTTTCCTGGTTTGGGGATTGTTATAACTCTAGCCAGTTTCCAGACATCCGGAAAATAGCAGAGCGTCAGTAGTGAGTTCAGTAGGGTCAACAGCATTAGTATCGCTCTTTCCTGCATTTGTTTTAATATTTCGTTAGTCAGGTGGTCGTGTCCTGGAGCTTTGTTTCTGGGCAGTCTTTTTATAGTGTATGTGAGTTCTTCCAGAGTGTAGCCGCGTCCCTGGTGAAGTCGTGATTCTGGGGTTCGTCGTTAGGTTTAAACTGTTTTTCTAGTGACTCGGCTATGGCTTCCGTCATCTCTGTGCTTTTGTAAACCATGCCTCGTTCCCCGTGGATAGCTGGTACTGACTTGTTCCTATTTGCTCCCCTGAGTTGTCTTGTTACTTTCCACAACTTGTCTCTGTCAAGTGCGGCCTCTGTGACGTACGGGTCCCATCTGTGTCTCCTTATGTCCCTGACTCTTCATCCTCACCTGGACTAAAACGAATAGTTACAACCTGTGACTGGGACGGGTTCAGGCAGACACTAACAGATACATTACCCGACATACAGGAAATAGAGACGAAAGAGCAGGCTGACGCAGTAGTACAACTGATAACGACCACGGTGCAGGAAGCCTACAGGGTAAACACCACTAAAACACCCATACAACACGACCTCCGGCAACAAGACCCTGATCTGGACTTTCTTATAGCCCAGAAACGGGAGGCGAGAAGGGACAGACTTACAGAACCCCACAGCACAGGACGGCCTACAACCGACTCAGAGCGAGTCGGTTGTAGGCCGTCCTGTGCTGTGGGGTTCTGTAAGTCTGCCAGTCCCTTCTCGCCTCCCGTTTCTGGGCTGAGTCGGTTGTAGGCCGTCCTGTGCTGTGGGGTTCTGTAAGTCTGCCAGTCCCTTCTCGCCTCCCGTTTCTAGGCTATAAGAAAGTCTAGATCAGGGTCTTGTTGCCGGAGGTCATGTTGTATTGGTGTTTTAGTGGTGTTTACCCTGTAGGGTTCCTGCACCGTGGTCGTTAACAGTTGTACTACTGCGTCAGCCTGCTCTTTCGTCTCTATTTCCTGTATGTTGGGTAATGTATCTGTTAGTGTCTGCCTGAACCCGTCCCAGTCACAGGTTGTAACTATTCGTTTTAGTCCCCTTATTTCAAAGTTTGTGTCGATATTTATCTCACACAATATGGGATTGTGGTCCGAATCCAGTTCTTTTAATACTGTCATATCCTCAGTGGCTACACCAATGTTTGTGAGTGCCACGTCTATTATATCCGGTCTATGTTGATAGTTCGATGGGTAATAAGTTGGTTCGTCTGGGGCAACAACTACGTAGTCGTGTGTGTTGGCGTGGTCCGCTAATACTCGCCCGTTCCTGGTGGTTACCCTGTTGTTCCAGATGATGTTTTTTGAATTGAGATCTCCCGCCAAAAACAGTCTGTTCGCGTCGGTGAGTTGGTCTAGGTCTTGTGGTAGTAGCGTCTTAGTCGGGGGCTTGTATATGGCCGTGAACCGGACACTCCCGCCGCTTGTATTTACATTAATTCCAGTAGCTTCAATATTCTGGAGATTTTGAAAATAATGTGGGAGGTGAGGTAAATTAGTCCTGATGAATATAGCCGTGCCCCCTCCCCTGCCTTGGAGCCTATCTGTACTATAACTTGTGTATCCGTAAAAGTATATGTTTTTTTCTGGGTGTAGATGGGTCTTGTTTATTAGGGCAATATCTATTGAGTAAGTTTTAAAATGATCTTCTAGCTCTTTAGCTTGCGTGAGTATCTCGTTCGCGTTCCATATGAAAACCCGAAGTATGTCCGTCACAGTCTCGTTTGTATTAGTTGTAGTCGGTCGTAAAGTACTCGGTCACTCCTTTTAGTAAGATCATTATTTTTTCGGTTTTGTCTGTCGCTTCTCTAAGCCTAGTTAGATACGGTCTGAAATGAGTTATTATTTTAAAGATGTTAAGGTCCTTGAGGAGGTTCATTATCTCTTTCAGGTCTGAGAGAGGGGAGTTTGTGTTCTCTTGTTGGGTCGGTCTTTTCCGGCCCATCGTGACGTCTGTGTACGTGCGGTAGATGGTTGCGGCCTCTGCGGTCGGTTTCGCTGAACGGCCGGGGAGTGTCTGTGGGGCGGTATGTCGGGTGCCAGGGATGGGAGGGTAGCTACTCCCGCTAGTTGGTGGGGGCGCTGCTCATGTTGGTCGCGTCTGTCTTGTGATTAGCTGGTTCTGTCTGGCCTCCAACAGTTGCACGTATACCGGGCATTTGCTGTAGGTAGCCGTGTGTGGGCCCTTGCAATTTATGCATCTTTCCGGTGTGGTGTTGTCTCTTTTGGGGCAGTTAGGGGTGAGGTGCGCTCCTAGACACTTCACGCATCTGGGCTGGTTTGAACAGTTGTTCTTAGTATGCCCGTGCCTCTGACACTTGTGACATTGCACAATAGTGTTGTGGGGAGGAATATAGTGTTCTATCCTAACTCTAGTCTGATTTATGTGCCTAACTCCGAAGATAGTCGTGTGTGTGTCTGTCTTTGTAAGAGTGACCAATAAGGTTGGTAGTAATGTCACTGTCTGCGTGGTGTTGGTGGCTTCGGCTTTCCTGGAGAACTGGCGTGCGTCGGTCACCGCATAGTCGAGGTCTATGAGTTCTTCCTTGATGTCTTCCGTCTTCATGTTTGGTGGCAGCCCCTTGACAACGACTTTCATCGGCTTGTCTCGAGGTAGGGAGTAGGTGTAGAACTCCTGGTTGATTTCCTTCAGAAGTGTCTGGATCAGTTTGAAGTCGTGCGTTGAGGTGGTTTGTATCTTAAGTCCGTCTTTAATGTAGCTGACTTGGGTGGCGGTCTCTGTGTCCTTGGCTATTTCCATGATCTTCTTGTTATTTTGGATCCCTACTGTGATGATTGGTGGAAGTCTCTCCTTCTTGTTGGCGTCTGTTTGTGTTACTGGTGCTTCGTTATTTGTTTTTGTTTCTGTGTTGAGGGGTTGGTATTTGTTGTCGACCGTCGTGATTGTTTTCTTTGTTTGTGTATTGTCAGTGTTCCTGCATTTCCTCTTCCTCCTCAGTTTGTCCACAAGTGTGAAGGAGCCGTTTCCGTCGTGGTCGGTTTCCATGTCTGATGTGTCTATGTTTGTTTCGGAGTTGGAGAAGTTGGCAGTTCTGTTAGTCCGTGGCATGATAAATACTGGTCTTGTTTCTGAAGTATTTGTGGTGGCCATTTCGCTCAGCCCTGAAAAGGGCAGGCTAGTGGCCATTTTGGAAGGGCTAAGATACCCTCCTCTGTGCAGTGTGGGAGGATCTGTGATGTTGTCTGGTGTCCCGGAATACGTACTCCGACTGCGAGGTATTGTTTCGCAGCCGGTCTCGCTTTACGGCCTACTTTGGCTTCGTTGGCACCGTTAGGTATCCACCACAGAAATTACCACCGAAGCGTCCCTTCCGAGTTTAGTCTGGTGTGTGTGATCGGGGATATAGAGTGTTTAACTCTAAGACAATTTGCTCTGGTTTGCCTTAAAAAAGGCAGGTTTGTCTTAAAAAAGACAGTAGTGGTTTACCTTGAAAAAGGCAGCTCAATAAAATACCGGGTGGTTCGAAATCTCAGAGAATACTATTTATCGTTCGTACTCAAGCAGCTCGTCGTTCGGCTGTTGCCGACATAGAACATCTGACTTGACAGTTATGCCACGCCAGGTTGTCTATGAAAGGGCTGATTTGTTGTTTGAGTACCGAGTCATTGTCATGACTCTTAACCTCGCGAATGAACTTATTTACCTGATGAAATGGAACAGATGATATGAGCCTGCAGAATACTACAGGTGTGTGGTTTTGTAGCCCGACGCAGGACATTTCTACCATGACTGTGATGCCAAGCTAGGCCGCCTGTGAAAGGGCTATATTTGTGTTCTAGTATGGAGTCACTATCGTGACTCCTGGCCTCTTGAATGAATTAATACCTTGTACAAACAGTTGTATAATTATTGACACTGTGAGTGAAATTGGTGATAGTGAACGATTGCGCTGGGTCTCGGGATTTGGGGAGGATTTTCTTTTGTTGGGATGTGGGAAGGTGTGTATAAGGTATGATGATGATATATGTTGTTGTTTCATGAGTCAATTTCCGGGAGGAGGATCGAAAGGTTTAACTTGACTGTAGAGAATAGGTTTGACGCGGATGGTTACATATCCATTCCCCATCTGGGGTCGTCAGTGGCGCCAGCGTTATTCTCTGGCTAGAAGTTTGACCTAGGCGGTTATCCCAGTGGATTCCGGCGGTGGCAAAGGTTATAAAGAGTTGCTTGTTGGGGTAGGATTTTCTTTTCTTGGGATTAGGAGTGAGATGGATACATTTCCATTCCCCATATGGGGCCGCCCCCGGCGCCAGTATTATCCTCTGGCTAGTAGACAACCTAGGCGGTTATCCCAGTGGCGTCAGGCCGTGACTAAGGTTGTTATGGCATGAAATGAGCGACTTGTGAATGCCAGGTCTGTGGTTGGAGCAAGGATGGGATAGTTGGGTGGTGGGTTGTCGTCGATCCCGTTGGTCTGGCGTAGTCGATTGACAATTTGGTTAATCACTACACTAATTTTTTTTTTCAGAACTAGTATTAGGGATTTTGTATTTATTTTGATTTTTTTTTCCAAGATTATAATAGACACTTAGTTAGTAATAATAATGCTCTCCTACGCCAGCCGTGGTCTCTTGTAGCGTCTGTTCTCAGCAGGGGCGTAACGTCCTAGTTCCCGTACTATGTCGTTAGTGTGTGTGTGTCTGCCTGTTCGTAGAGTTTTTTGTTCCTTTCCCTCTATATGTCATGGAGCTCTCTACAATTAGTCATTTCATGTAGGTGTGTTGTTCTAGTTCGCCAGGGTGCTCCAGTGATGGTTCTGAGTATCTTGTTTTGTGTGCTTTGTAGTCTATCTGTGAGGTGTTTGGCTCCGTAGCTCCATACTGCGCAGTTGTACAGTATAATCGGTTGTATCATGGATTTGTATAAGACAGTTTTTGTGTGAATGTTAAGTTCCCTTCCTTTGAATAGAGCGTACAGTTTTACATATCTCCCAGTGGCTTTTTTTTTCTCGTGTCCTCTATGTGACTTCTCCAGATTAGTTTTGAGTCTATTGTAGTGCCTAAATACTTTGTATCTTTTTTAACAGGTATTTCTGTGTCGAATAAAGTGAGTGGTGCTGGGAGTTGTTTGCGTCCTCGGCTAATAATCAAAGCTGCTGATTTTGTGGGGTTAACTTTTATCCTCCAAGTCGTGAACCAAATTTGTAGTTCTTCTAAGTACCGATGCATTTTAAGCTGGCAAAATTTATGTTTTTATATATGGTGTAGGCCATGGTGTCGTCCGCAAAGAGTCGTACTTTTACGTGTGGATGGGTAGGAATGTCTGAAATATATATGCTATAAAGGTATGGTGCTAGTGCAGATCCTTGGGGTACCCCAGCCCTTATGTCGTGTACTGGTGCTTTTGTTCCGTCCATGACTACCTGAAACTTCCTTCGAGCAAGGTAACTGGCGATAATGTGGATGATCCATTGTGGGTAGTTGAATTTAATTAGTTTTTGAATTAGTCCTATATGCCAGACTCTGTCGAATGCTTTTTCAACGTCCAGAAATATGGCTACGGTGTGTTTTTTTTCTTCAAATGCTTTTGTGGCGTCCTCAATTAAATTTAGTACGGGGTGAATAGTCGAGTGATTTTTCCTGAAACCGAATTGGATTTTTGGGATGATCTCATTTTTTTCGCTAAATTTGTCTATCCTTTTTAGAACTTGTTTTTCAAATTGTTTGCTCATAGTGGGGAGGAGACTAATCGGCCTTCTGTTCTGAGGGAACATTGGGTCCTTTCCTGGTTTAGGAAGAGTTATTACTGTCGCCAGTTTCCATACGTCTGGGAAGTGACAGAGTGTAAGTAGAGCGTTGAATATTGTCAATAGCGTGAGTATTGCCCTCGGTGGTAGTTTCTGTAGTGTTTCATTTGATAGTCTGTCGTGGCCTGGCGCTTTATTTTTTGGGAGTTGTTTCATTGTGTAGTTTAATTCTTCTAGTGTTATTAGGTCAGTAGTAAAAGCGCGACTATGATCGATTTTCCTCCAACGGAGAGAGCAAGTATTGTAATTTTGGAGTGACGTGTTTGTCGTCACCTCATGTGTATGGTGACGTTCCGCATTTGGACGTCACACATTTGAATGATATTAAGTGCGAGGCACGTAATTAATTGTGAGTACGTGACATCATAAAATAATTAAGGACGTATGAGAGTATGACGTTACATTATATATTAGATTTGAATAATATTAAGTGACTGACGTCATAAGATAGTTAATTGTGCAAGAGTGTTTACAGTGACGTCATAAGATAATTGTGGTTTAAGTGCCTAGGTACATTATGTCAGTAGGACGTAATGACGTCATATTTAATTATACACTAAAAAGTTATATGCTCTTACTACGAATAATATAATTTAAATGAGAGGGAAATATTACTAGAAATGAAAAAATAAGTACAAGTTTTTCCACATTTAATTATAATAAAAAAATATACATATTTCACAATTTATTATTGTTATCCATAAAAAAAATACAAAGATCATCAAAATATGGGATAGGATCGGATGGATCTACAAACGATTTGGAGGCGAGGGTATTGTCTACAAATATTACTAGAAATGAAAAAATAAAATACAAGTTTTTTTCACATTTAATTATAATAAAAACATATACAGATTTCACATACAATATATATTTGTTACATAGTATAATTATAAAAAGTGTTTAGTAGTTACTTTTATTTCAATTTTTAACCATTATTACCAAAGATTAATTATAAATAGTGATTAGTAGTTCCTTTTATTTAATTTTTAACTAATATTACCAAATATTAAAACTATTGACATGATTTTTTTACAATCCTAAGCTTGATAGAACTGTCAACCCCTATTCCTTCATAAATTAATACAGACTTTGATTCATTAACAAGGTCAATATGCTCTTTTTTACAAATGTTGGAAAACTTCTTAGGTAGAAAGAAGCCTACGATGTTATCTTGAAAATAGGCTTTTACATAAATGGCTCTACCACTCTTGGTGTCTCTTTCATTAAAAGATATAATATATAGTATTGTATTCTCCTTTAAACTTCTTAGAGAAATATATTGAATGTCGTCGGTCTTGGCTGAGTTGAAGTCATTTATAATCTTGTCCATATCTTGAAAAAAAATTCAAACGAATATATTATAGAAATAATAAGAAGACAGAAACTTTTAAAAAAATAAAAAAATAAATTATAAATTACCTTGATTTAATCTGCTGTAGTTTAATCTGCACTCAGATCACCCCGACTATCTTGTAGGTTGGTCACAGAAGCGTCGGCTAGATCGAAGTCTAATGCAGGTGGCTGTTTAAACACAAGTCTTCAACTGATTCAATTTTAATAATTTTAACGGCTTAAATACATAGCGTACTGTCTAGCTCTCAAGGTGAACATCAACTATCTATATTTATAATTATGTATTCAACTCACTACCAGCTAGCCATAGAGAAGCGAGACCAAGGACGATCACGTATATTCTAATTAGATATTCAGGTCACAAAAAGTATTCAACCATCTAACAATCGAGACGAGATTATAGCGACCAAGTTTGATCACGTATATTTCTAATTAGATATTCATGTCGCTGCTGAAAGGTCAACTACATTTGAAATCAACACACATGCTTAAGATGAAGGTCTGTTCAGGAAAACACATTGAGATGGTGTACTATAAAGGGCGTACATATTAGATGATAGATGTATAATCTTCAACATGGCGTGTTCATCAGGCATAGATAGTTCTGCAGGACGTAATTATGAACGTGTATATAAAGTGTCAAATTATTTAACTGATTTAGCAACATGCGAATGCTTTGACTTTCCGCATAAATTATCAAACCCGGGTTGTTTGTTAGTAATTAAAGAATACATAGAAGAAAAAGCAATAGAAATATACCTAGAACAAACCAGTTATTTTACAAATTCAATTATTTTGGAAGAACACCGCGAACAATATGCAAATAATGTTACAACGAGATACCACATCTGTGCAGAAAATTGTTTCATAAGAAGAAATGGAAATTACTGTCCACAGTTTGGAAGAACCTGTTGCGACTTTGTTTCTTTGGAGTTTTTTCATGTAGAGTCGGCTTTGAAAAAACAAAAAGACATTAAAGAAGATTGGAGTGACGAAATCGAGGAGGATGTTTAAAAGATTTTGGGGTAATAATATAGAACCTATATATATATATATATTTATATATATATTGTATTTTGTTTAATTGATTTACTGATTTTGCTTTGACTTTCCGCATAAATTATCAAACCCAGGTTGTTTGTTAGTAATTAAAGAATACATATAAGATAAAGCAGTAGAAATATACCTAGAACAAACCAGTTATTTTACAAATTCAATTATAGGAGGATGTTTAAAAGATTTTGGGGTAATAATATAGAATCTATATATATATATATATATATGTATATATATTGTATTTTGGTTTATTGATTTACTGATTATGCTTTGACTTTCTGCATAAAATATCAAACCCAGGTTGTTTGTTAGTAATTAAAGAATACATAGAAGAAATAGCAGTAGAAATATACTTAGAACAAACCAGTTATTTTACAAATTCAATTATAGGAGAATGTTTAAAAGATTTTGGGGTAATAATATAGAATCTATATATATATATGTATATATATTGTATTTTGGTTTATTGATTTACTGATTATGCTTTGACTTTCTGCATAAATCATCAAACCCAGGTTGTTTGTTAGTAATTAAAGAATACATAGAAGAAATAGCAGTAGAAATATACCTAGAACAAACCAGTTATTTTACAAATTCAATTATAGGAGGATGTTTAAAAGATTTTGGGGTAATAATATAGAACCTATATATATATATATATATATTGTATTTTGGTTTATTGATTTACTGATTATGCTTTGACTTTCCGCATAAATTATCAAACCCAGGTTGTTTGTTAGTAATTAAAGAATACATAGAAGAAAAAGCAGTAGAAATATACCTAGAACAAACCAGTTATTTTACAAATTCTATTATAGGAGGATGTTTAAAAGATTTTGGGGTAATAATATAGAACCTATATATATATATTGTATTTTGGTTTATTGATTTACTGATTATGCTTTGACTTTCTGCATAAATTATCAAACCCAGGTTGTTTGTTAGTAATTAAAGAATACATAGAAGAAAAAGCATTAGAAATATACCTAGAACAAATCAGTTATTTTACAAATTCAATTATTTTGGAAGGACACCGTGAACAATATGCAAATAATGTTACAACGAGATACCACATCTGTGCAGAAAATTGTTTCATAAGAAGAAATAGAAATTACTGTCCACAGTTTGAAAGAACCTGTTGTGACTTTGTTTCTTGGGAGTCCTTCATGCAGAGTAGGCTTTGAAAAAAACAAAAATACATTAAAGAAAATTGGGGTAACGAAATCGAGGAGGATATTTAAAAGATTTTGGGGTAATAATATAGAACCTATGTATATATATATATATATATATATATTGTATTTTGGTTTATTGATTTAAAATCAAATATAAAATTTACAATGTTTGTTTGATTTAAATATTATTTGGATGTATATTTTCATAATTCCTAACTATATCCTGTCTTACAATTGTTCCAGGGCTAATAATATAGAACCTATATATATATATAATGTATTTTGGTTTATTGATTATAAAATAAAATTTACAATTTTTGTCTGATTTATATCTTATTATGATGTACATTTTCATATTTCCTAACTATATCCTGTTTTACAATAGACTGTGTTGAGTCCATTTTTTAAATTCTAAAGGATCTTGAAAATATAATTTAATTAATTGAATGAAACTTAAAATACTTTTTGAAAATATAATTTAATTAATTGAATGAAACTTAAAATACTTTTTTGAAAAAGAATTACTCTGTTAAATCTCTTTTTACCGTCAAGATTTACCTCGCTGTCGCTAAATACCTTATTGTTGTTCATATTGAATATCGAACGAGTTGACAATTTGACCACCTTGATCTATCAAAGCAGTGAATTTCCGGATCTCCTTTTCCTTATCGATGGCAAGGTCGATTTATTTAACCCAATCTTCTGCCAACGTTTCTATAGCCTCCAGCTCCGTCTTCACGTTCCAGTCTTCGTCACGGTTGAGATGTTCTTCTGCTTCCTCTAGAGTAAGTAATCCTCCTTTGGCAGGATACTTGTAGTAATTGTCAGCGAATTCCTCCCAATAAATATCGTCGAATGATTTTTCCCTTTGTTTTTTCAGAGCCAATTCAGCATGAAGGTCCTCCCAAGAAACAAATTCACAACATGTACGTTTGAATTGTGTACAGTAGTTATGTGATGATGTCTTGAAGCAATTATCTGAACAAATGTGATATGTAATTTTTATGTTATATCCTGGATGTTCTCTGTAATCTTCACGTACTATATTTCCAGTAAAATAACTTGGCTGTTCAAGACTAATTTCAAGTTCTTTATCTTCCTTATATTCTTTTACAATTAATAGACATCCAATACTGCTTTGCTTGTGCTGAGAGTCGAAACAGTTACATCCCGTTAAGTCAGACCAAGGTGATTCAATTTTATAAACTCTCCCGTATTCACGATCGACAGGAACACTTATCACTGATGATGTTGAAGCCATGATGATCAATATAATATATAGTTAATATTCCCGACTTTCCTTATATATATACCTATTAGAAATATTATGTAATCATTATGTAATTTTATTGATTGATTTCTATTAAGTATTTAACTTACTACAAGCTAGTCATAGAGAAGGCCGAGCACGTATCTTTTTAATTAGATATTCAGGTCGCTGCTGAAAGGTGGGGTGTGGAAATCAACACACGTGATTTTGAAAGGTGTGTTCAGAAAAACACATTGTGCTGGAGGCCTATAAAAGGAGAATTTAACTATACCAAGTTATCATTTCATTGACATCTTGTCGGCCGAAAAGAAGTTGTCACGTAAAAAACAACACCAAGCTCTCTGGTAAAAGTAAGCATAATATTACTATTATTTCTCTAGTGTTCAATTTATTAGTTAAACTAATATTTTATATTTTTCTATACTTATTTGTTTTTTATTTTTATTTTTGTGTGTTTCTCTATTCTCAATATATTATTTAAACTAACAATTAATTTTCTTTGATCTTTTTTTAGTGTCTAACGAACAATCATTTAAAACTGACGAATCTAGCGACAATGCCAGACCCTTGACTTCAGACATTAACAGACAACGTGACCACATTTTTAATTATGCGGCGGGTACAAACACTAATGACTCATTTACCATAATAAGGGAGACAGGACGATCTTATACTCGGTTCAACACCTTAGGCAGGGATATTTTAGTCCGATTAAAGCCTTTGATTACGAACGTAAGTCCACTGCATTATCTAAAGACGTGTTTCTCTGGTCTATTAGCATACTTGCTTAGAGGTACGGCACCTTACGATTTAATTGGACTCACGATCACGAACACGGAGAATAACCTCGATAAACCGGTCGGGCTTTCGTACCGTAGATGTGATCAAATTGATGTGAACAGTATTATGAATACATTAACAAAAGTTATTCAGAGTAACGCCAGATTTGGTATAGCCGATGTATTGATGATTAAAGTGAATCATATCAAAATAAAGATGGGCAACGGTAGAGCATTAAAAAGAAGGTGCCTTCCTAACGATTATCTTAGTCATCATAAAAGGAGTATAGTAGTTGTTAAATCGTTGACGAATTGTTTGGCGCACGCTATAGTAATAGTGATAGCCAAAATCACAAATGATATTAATTATAAATCGTATACTAAGGGGGATAAAATAAAAAATGTGGTAGATGAGCTTCTCACAAAAACGTGGATAGATTTATCCGGGGGATGGGGGCGTGAACATCTCGCTAAATTTCAAAGTTATTTCCGTGACCAATATAAAATACGCGTGTATAATACCCTCTCGACGGTCAACGGATTGTGGTATGAGGGGGTTGCGTCTTCTACTAGTTACATTAACCTACTGTACGATGACGTCATCCATCACTTTAACGTAATAATCAATATGGCGGCAGCGTTTTCAGTTCGCTATTTTTGCGACGGATGTAATACCAGCTTTGAAAGAGGTGCAAGACATTCATGTAAGAGTACTTGCCCCCAATGTATGTCCATACCCCCGTGTGTGTATACAAGCAAAAAACAAATGTATTGTTGTAATTGTAACAGGTTCTTTAGGTCTGCCGCTTGTTTCACTAGCCATAAATCGAATAAAATTGACGGTGAGAAAAAAATTTGTGATTTAAGACAGATGTGTATTACCTGTGATAAAACAAAGGGAGTAATCACGAATGTTTTAAATCATACTGCGCGACGTGCAAACAGAATAAAGAAAACCCGCATCATTGTTATATGCATGTGTTGAGTCAGAAGCAGCTTTATGATAAATATCTAATGGTATTTTATGATTTCGAGACTAGACAAGATCGCGCTATAACCAATGATTTTTTGTGAACGAACAGAATTTTCTTCACATACAACACTATTGTGTAAAATGTGAATTTAACGATAATATGGACGAGGATTGTGACCAATGTGGGAAACGAGCACATTTTCTTTGGGATAATCCGGTAGACAGCTTTATCGACTACCTAAGACAACCGAGGCCGTTTGCCAATAAAATTGTTTGCGATGCACATAATGGGAAAGGCTTCGACGCTATATTTATCCTGATAGATTTTTATCACTAAACTGCACCCCTAAAATTATCGCGGACGGAACTAAAATACTCTGCATGACAATGGACCACATACAATTTAAAGACAGCCTATGTTTCCTACCTATGCCACTTAGACAGATCCCTAAAGCGTTTGGACTAGACTGTAAAAAAGGACACTACCCCTATTTGTTTAATACAGAAAAGAATTTAAATTATATCGGTGAGATGCCCGGTTACGAAATGTTTGGTGCGGATTATATGAAACCGGATGAGCGAAATGACTTTATGGTGTGGCACGCTGAGAAACTGCAACAGGGGTATATATTTAATAATAAGTCAGAGCTGGAGACCTATTGTGTGGATGACGTAAATGTATTACGTAAGTGTTGCCGTACATTTTATCATTTATTTCTAAATATAGGCTCGACAGACGTTTTTAGAGAATCCATCACAATCTCGTCGGCGTGCAATCGATTATTTAGAAAATTATTCTTAGCCCCCGATACGATAGCCATCCTGCCCAAGGGGGGTTACAGGTGCGGTGACAGGGAGTCTGTGAAAGCCATAAAATTGTTAGTCTATCTGGAGAAAACCCGCCCCGATATTCACATACAGCACGCATTCAACGGGCGTAAGATAGAAATTTTGGGTAGGAAAGTGGACGGCTACTGTGATGCGACAAAAGATATTTTTGAGTTTGACGGTTGTTTCTTCCACGGGTGTACATGTCTTTCAAACCGTGACGTGACTATAACAGGGACGAAAGAGACTCTCACCGAGCGATACGAGTGCACTCTGTTGAGAGATCGAGCATTTAGAGCCGCAGGGTACACTGTTACAACTATGAAAGAGTGTCACTTTGACAAAATACTAACTGAAACACAGAACTAGATCTAGAGCTAAACAATCACCCTATGATTCAAACTGCTCCGCTCAATCCACGTGACGCACTGTACGGTGGATGGTGTGAATCTATGACATTACACTACAAGACAAACCCCGACGAGAAAATAGGCTATCTTGATGTCTGCAGTTTATATCCCTGGGTATGCAAATATTTTAAATTTCCTGTAGGTCACCCTATAAATATTTTTGTCGCCGACGACTGCCCCACTGACGTTGTAGACCGAGAGGGTCTAATTAAATGCACTGTTCTACCTCCTAGAAATTTGTATCACCCCGTACTGCCCTACAAGACACAATCAAAATTGTTGTTTTGTTTATGCTCCTCTTGTGCAAACGAGATGAACCAAGGGGATTGTTTACACAGCGACTCTGACAGGACTATTACAGGCACATGGATAGTGGACGAGGTTCGACTAGCGCTAGAAATGGGCTACAAGATGGTTAGAGTACACGAATTTTGGGAAGATAAAATTACCCAGTTTGATTCTCAGACCAAATAAGGGGACTGTTTGTAGAGTATATTAACAAGTTCCTCAAGATCAAACAGGAGGCGTCTGGATACCCTGGATGGGTGAAAACAGATGAGGACAAAGACAATTACGTTAGCGAGTATTACAAAACAGAGGGAATAGTGCTGGATAAAGACGAAATTGTTAAAAATCCAGGAAAGCGCGCACTCGCCAAATTGTGTTTAAACTCTTTCTGGGGACGATTTGCATTGAACGAGAATAAGACACAGACCACCATTGTGAACAACCCAAAAGACTTTATCTCCCTACTCACCACCCCCGGCACAGAGGTTCGCAACATTATTTTCCCCAATGACGAGGTTGCTTGCGTCTCGAGGACTTACTGTGATGAGGCCGCCCTCCCTCTTGACACGGTCAATGTGCCTATAGCCACGTACGTGACCACCAGTGCCCGTATGAATTATACTCATATCTCAGGCACTTGGGCGGTTCTTGTCTTTACTGTGACACGGACTCTATTATAAGTGTGATAAGACCGACAGACACGTACACGATACCGACAGGCGACAAGTTGGGTGACATGACAAACGAGCTGACCACCTATTCTGAGAGCGCGTACATTACAGAGTTTGTTTCCGGTGGACCGAAAAATTATTCTTACAATGTGTTTGTCCCCGAGACGAACGAATACAGGTCCACCACCAAGATCCGGGGTATAATATTAAACTATGAAAACACAAAGATTTTAAACTTCACAACTCTTAAAGACATGATTTTGAAAGACATGGACCCCGTACACGTGACTAACCCTCGAAAAATTAAAAAAAAAAGAGGCGCCATCGTCGTCTCCCAGTTGGAGAGAAAAAATTATAATATTGTGTTCACTAAGCGTATGAGATTAAATAACAATACCTCCGTACCCTACGGCTATAGTTGATGCCGGGACCGAACCCCAGCCGCTGGTATAGAAAACTATCAGGTGTTTGATCAACTATATATTGACATTTTTTTTCTCTCTTTCTCTGATTCTAGTGTCATCTGTATTAAAGTAAAAAAAGATAAATAGAAACGGCATCTCCCCGGTTAGAGCCACCACACACTCTGCAGGTCTAGACTTGAAAAGTCCCTACAATTGCAGTATACAGCCCTAGTGCAGGCGTTTAGTTAAGATAAATATTTCTATTATATTACCGGCAGGAACGTACGGTAGAACATCTCCGCGATCTAGTCTGGCTCTTTGCCACGGGATAGATGTTTTGGCCGGGGTTATAGATGAAGACTATCGTGGTAATATTTGCGTATTACTCATTAATCACGGCGACAGTGTTTTAAGAATTAAAAGGGGTGATAAAATTGCTCAACTAGTATGCGTGAAAATTGATTACCCTAGAGTTGAACACACTGATTCGCTATCAAACACTCAGAGGGGGGAGGAAGGATTTGGATCGAGTGACATCCCTATAAAAGATCGTGTCACCGGTAATTGTAATTTAGTATAATGGATCAAATCAACGCGTCCATCCTCGCGTACTCAAAGAAGCAGGATTTGTGTCTGATGTCTGCCGCGGAGTTTAATAATTTACCTATAGAATTTATTAAAACATACGCGTGTAGAGATATAAATCGCGCTTGGAACTTATAGGGGGATAACACAAATTGATTGACCGCCGTCTATAAAGAAAAAATGTCAACAATGTCTGACATCGTCGTAGACGAGCCGTGATATTTATGTACGTGACTGTTTTTTTTACATTGGTCTCTGGTCATTGACTGTTAATTGGTTGTTTTTTACAGTGGTCTCCGCACACAGTGATTGTTAATTGTTTTTTTCAATTACAGTTTTGGTTCAAAATCGACAACATGACCAATGTAATTGTAGATTTTCAGGGGTTTAAAGATGAATGCAATAAGTTTATAATAAAAGAATGTAGTATAAAATCTATTCGTGGAAGTGATGTACATCACTATACATTTAAGTCGCCATATTCCTTTTCAAAATTACCTTGGCATATTAAAAAACAATGTGATTGGCTTACATATAATCATCACGGTCTGCATTGGGACGATGGTGATATGAACGCCGATCAATTTAATATAATTTTAAAAATGGTCTCTCTCGCCTCTACTATAATTTATGTAAAGGGGGAAGAAAAGAAATTTTTTTTAATGAAAATTGTGGATAAAAAACAACTTGTTATTGATATGATAGACTTGGGGTGTCCCTCCCTGAAGGATAGGATCCATCATAATTATGGATAAATGTTTCGGTCATAAATATAAAGAATTAAATTCAATTTGTACGCTTTCGAACGTAAAATTTCTTAGAGATTGGTTTGTCGCCACCACTACTATAAATTTGAAATCATAATTTTTAGTTTTTAGTTTTATACCAACACTAGACGAGTGCACATCGATGTCTGTGTTTGTACACCCTTTCACACTGATATTAGCGGACCGTCTAATTGCGAGCAAACTACTTTTGTAGAGAATTTTCTGTTAAATTTAAAACAGGTGTGCAGTGTGGATAAATTTGAAAGAATTCTATGGTGCTTCAGCGAGAGAAATTCTATTTCCTCAAGTCAACACGTCACACTACACAAAGGTGTACCGGACAATTTCGATTTTAAAATTAAGGCTGGACCTCAACTCATCGTGCTGGACGATTTAATTAATGAGGTTTATTCGAATAAAGTGAGTGAACCTTTTACCAAGGGTAGTCATCATAGAAACCTATCGGTTATTTTGATCACACAAAATCATTTCCATCAGGGAAATAAGTCTCGTGACATCTCGCTAAACGCTAGATACATTGTGGTGTTTAAAAACCCACGTGATCAAACACAGATAAACTATCTAGCTAGACAATTTTATCCGGATAATCCATCCGAAATACAAAGAATCTATAGGAAAGCAACCGAATCACCTCACGGGTATTTACTCTTTGATCTGAGTCAGAACGCGGACGAACGCCTGCGCTTCAAAACGGACATATTTGACACTATTTGTAAAGTGTTTGTCCCCGCTAGACTACTAGATGAAACTAGTCAAGAAAAATAGACACGTACTGTCGGTGTTGAAAACGGCCAGTCCTACATTGCGCAAAGCTATTCTTAAAATCGTCGACCCGGATGTTATAACAACACTCGGTGAATGTTCGTTAAACACATTAAACAATAATATTAAAATTAGTAAAAGAGATAAGCAAAAGTTAATAAAGTATAAAAACTGTATGCGGAAATTGGCTAGCAGCGGTGTTTCGTTGAAGAGAAAAAGAAATATAGTCGTTCAATCGGGCGGGTTCCTAAGCATCATTCTCCCGGCTATTCTTTCCGTTCTTGTCGGGGCATTGGTTAAATAATATGTCACAACTTAAACAGATGCTTCTCGTACCACCCGAGCTTTTTCGCGATAAACACGATCACGACGCCACCGACTTTGTACAGATGAAAAATATTCTGAAATCTAGAAAAAAAATTGACGATTATCAAATATTGGCTAGCTTTAGAAAGCATCAACAGCGTTATTTAACAGACAGGGAGAGAGCGAGACAACCAATTAAAATACCTATCGTGGGCCCCACAGTATTAAAACGTAGACCGGTCGACCTTGCACGAGGTACACGAAAAGTAAAAAGAAAACGACCTTTAGTTAGGAGACAGCCGGTTCCACCTCGATTCCTTTCAGACGAGGCCACATTTCAAAGCAGTCCTATTAGTGTAGACTCGCCAGAGAAGGAGGGTGGGTGGGTGGAAGGGGAGTCATATTTTGTGCCTAGATCAGAATCTGATGAAATTCAAATAGGTTCCTCCCACTTATTCGGTAACATAGCCAGAAAATATTTATCACCTTACGTCCACCGTAGAGTGTCTACTGACCCTATATTTGGAATTAGAAAAGAGGGGGATACTTTTAAAATTGGCAATTCGAGTTTTACCGTAGACGATAACGATATATACCTGGGTAACACACACTATAAAGGCACGCAAGGACTTTGGGAGTTGTTGACCAAAGAGAAACGTAAATAAAGATATAATTACATAGAGTGATTTAAAAATATATAAAGACATACTAATTGCCACGAGCGCTCATCGACAAAACTTTGATCCTAACACGAAAATAACGTCCAGTAGAGGTTTGAAATATAAAACAATCATTTCTAAACTGTTTCCCGCCAGACCGCTTGGAACACGCTAAGATGAGCGCCACGTTAGAAAAATTATATTACAATCTCCCATGACCTTCGGCCTTCTCGACCGCCACAAAACTTAAAAAGGCTAGTCGGTTGGATAAAATAAAAGTAGACGAATGGTTAACAGGGCAGGACGCGTACACTCTACACCGTAGTTTAAGAAAAAGTTCCCACGTAACCAGTACAGAGTGACCAATATCGACGATGTGTGGGAGATAGATCTAGTAGATATGAGAGCTTTAAATAAGGACAACGGGGGCGTCAACTATATTCTAAACATTATTGATGTATTTTCAAAGTACGCGTGGTCTATACCGCTTAAAACAAAATCGGGCGCAGACATCACCGTGGCTATAAAACAGATTTTTAAGGAAAGACATCCACTTTCTATTCAGTCGGACAAGGGTAGGGAATTTTAAATTCCAAATTTAGAACCTTTTTGAAACAAGCGGGCGTTCATTTTTATCATTTACGTAATCCAGATATAAAGGGGGCCGTCGTGGAACGTTTCAATCGCACACTGAAAACTAAAATGTGGAAATATTTCACCGCATTCAACACTCACAACTACGTCGATGTGCTGGGCAAGCTAGTTCAAAATTTTAACGCTAGTGTTCATTCGACTATAGGAATGGCTCCGGCTTCAGTCAAGCCTAGTCACGTACTTAAATTACTATTTCGGCTCCGAAAGCGGTGGGCTAAAATTAAAATAGGGAAAATTTTGTTCAAGGTAGGCGATCATGTGCGCATAAATAAAGAAAAAATTATTTTTGACAAAGGATACAAGGCTAATTTTACACGAGTAATATTTAGCATAGTTAAAGTAATTCCTAGACTTCCCCAACCGGTCTATTCGTTACAGGATCTCCGCGGGCGGCCCATTGAGGGACATTTTTATAACTACGAACTAGTTCGCGTGCGTCGTCCAACGATTTTTCAAATAGATAAAATAGTACAGAGTAAGCGGATTAAAGGCATTCAACATCATCTAGTCAAGCGGAAAGGATACGACAGTTCTTTCAACAGCTGGGTGGCTGCGTCTAACATTAAACAAATATGAGTCAGTTTTATGTAGCACTGCCGTCAGATTCGAGCACCGAATATTACGAGAATAATACACTCTCATACTATACTACAAAATTGGCACAGTCCATACGGCTAGAACACGACCGGTGGGAGGTGGGACTAGCTGAATTATCCTATCCCGTGGGTTTTGAAAGTCTCGAGGATAACATTTTATCGAAAGATAAAGAATTGACGGCAAACGTCGTGGTGACCCAAGTGGGCCGTGTTTCGTTTCCTCAACAAGATTTCACCTCCTTTAAGGAGCTTTATAAAAAAATTAAGAGCTCGATAAGTGATAAAGGCGATCTAGAGGTTTTAATATCTGAATTTCAATGGTACATTCTTCGCGATCAAACAATGTTAACTGAGATTAAAAACAAAAGGGTGCATGGACGCCCGACAAGTCACCCATAACTACACGATTCAAAAACACAATTTCATTTACGGTGGCGAAAAGAAAATTTAAAATAGAATTTCCTGTTCGTCTTTATGTGGGCATCGGAGACTTAATTACAACCATTCGAAACATACTACCCAGCATAGAGTCACTTAATGCGGTTAATACACATATGAGGGAATTAATGAGCGAGGATATTAAGGGGGTCTTTTTGCAACCCAATCGTAAACTGCCCGGCTCTAGTTCAACCGAAACAGAACCTGTCTTTGTGTACACTGACATTATAGGACCACAGTTTCTAGGCGACTCGTATGTAAGATGGATTAGAATCATACAGTTCCCCTCCGCCACTGCACATCACGTGTTCTTTCCTATATTCTATTTTCCCGTCGAGAAATGTAATTTTGACTCTATAAGTATAGGCTTATACACAAAGTTTGGCGAACGAGTCAATTTTCAATCGGGCCCCGTGCCCACCGTAGCGCTTTTACATTTTAGAGGGAAAAAAACTAGATAAATAGATACGGGGGTAGTAATTTGACTTAGTCTTAATAATGGAGGGAGAGAGAGAAAACATCGGTCCCGTCTATCACGCCAGTTATAAAATGCAACGGGGCCGTGGCCTAGGATCGTTTTTGGGCGGATTATTTCGATTTGTCAAACCGTTGTTTATGAGGGGGGCGAAAGTGGTGGGAAAACAAGCGTTACAAAAAGGTTCGCACATTCTGGCCGACATAGCGACACGTGAACCCGGTCAAAAAGTCGGTGATATAGTTAAAAAGCGCGTCACACAGGCGGTCGAGGGTCGTGGCTTAAAAAGGGTAAAAAAGCGTAAACGACTTCATTCGAAGGTGGGCGCCAGAGCAAGAGGGAACAAGAGAGCTAAAAAAGATATTTTCGATTAATTATGGAGTTTTCAAAAACAGAACTCGATCTTTTCGACGAAAAATGCATTCAAACGGTAATTAAAAATAATAAAGTGGTCGAATACAAATCCATCACTTCCGTGGACAATGACGCTCAGTTAGAGTTTTTTTGCCCCGGAGACGGCGAGTACTTTCGGGACCTCTCTTCGATTAAATTATATCTTCGTATTCAACTGGTGAAAGGGGACGGGACACCGGTCGCAGCCGAATATAGAATCGGATGCGTCAACAACTTGTTAAATTCTTTATTCATTCAAATCAATATCTCTCCAACGAAACACCTATTACAACCTCGACAGACAACTATGCCTACAGGGCTTATTTAGAGACTTTAACTTATTACGGTAGAGACGCCTCCGACACCCTAGTGAATGGTATGTGGTTTTTGGATACCCCTGCCACTCACGGTGAACTCGCTGCATCCATAGAGAACAAAGGCTTCGCCACGAGATTAGACTTGTTAAAACATCCGGTCGACTTGGTGGGACGTTTACACGCCGACATTTTTAATATTTCACATTTGCTATTGAAAAATGTATCGTTGCGCGTTAAATTAATTCGCAACAAAAAAGAGTTTTATCTGCTCACAGACGCGGACAATTTAAATACCGACGTACGGTTGAAAATTTTAGATGCCACCCTCTTTGTGAAACACGTGGAAGTGTCGCCGACTATTTCACTCGCTATAGAAAAGACACTGTTACGAAAGCCGGCCCAATACCACCTCAATCGGGTGGACGTCAAGTCTGTGACCGTACCCAAAGGATCCAAGTCTGCGAGCCTAAACAATGTTATTCAAGGGGTTATCCCTAAAATTGTTTTATTTACAATGGTGTCAAACGATGCGTTTGTGGAAGTTTGAACACGAATCCGTTTCATCTCATTCATAGAAACCTTGATCGTTTCGTCCTGTATGTAAATGGAATCCAAAAACATTTGCCCATTTTGATAAATTTTGACAACGTCGGCACGTCCACCCTCGCCTATGACACATTGTTTTCGGGATTGGGCATACACCATCAAAACAATGGCCATTTAATCACACGAGACATGTTCAATAAAGGTTACTTTATGTTGGCCTTCGAATTGACTCCCAACAGCGCAGGACAGGACTCGCACACCAGCCTTCAGACAGAGGGGAACGTGAGATTTGAGTTACAGTTCAAGACAGACCTTGACACCGCCATAACCTGTTTGTTTTACTCTGAGTACGAGGGGACGGTGTCGATAGATTCTAATAGGGAGGTGAAAATTAATTATTAACAACATGAATTCTCATCAAATAGACACACTGCTGCTGCGGGGCAAAATTTCAATCTATAAAGGGACATTTCCTTCGGACAAATTAACTCAAAATTTTACTCGTCCCGCCTTATTTGTGGTCAATCTAGACCCTCACACTAAACCCGGTTCTCATTAGGTGGTTCTATATTTTTCCAAATTTGGGGAGTATTTTGATACATATGCCAGACGAGCGAGCTTAGCGATGACTAGATTCTTAAATAAACACTCTACACGATGGACGTACAACCACAAACGACTCCAAGCCATAGCCTCCGGTGTGTGCGGGCACTATTGCTGTCTGTTTGCCGTTGCCGAGGACGCCGGCTGGAGCCTGAGGAGATTCACAGACCTGTTCTCAACCGGCAACTTGTGCAAGAACGACCGACTGGCCGTCACGCTGTTCAAACGTCGCTTTGGCCGCTGTCCAAGGTGTACTACCAGCGGTGCCCAGACGTGTGTTCCAGCATTAGATATAAAAGGTATAGTAGAATTTTATTTAATCATTTGTATTCAATTATCTGACAGATGAACATCATCATCATGTCAGCTATCTTTGATTTTTCATTTATCGTAAACTCGAAAAAGGAGTGGGTGGTCACCGAGCTATTCATAGTTTTCATCGACGAGAAACAATCCTCGTGCTATCAATTCAATAAAACCACCGGCTTGAGCTACTCCAAATTGGTTCCAATTCTAAAACAAAATTTAGATAAAGCCGTCGTGCCTTACGCATATAATAAACAAAAAGAAATTTCTTGTCCCGTCTCACAGGCCGGACATTCATCCCACTACGCGAGGACTATAAATGTCCCTTTGTTGATTTGATCCACTCTAATTGTTGGGGGTGTACCGCCCCTTGTCACGACATCACCCCGTGCGCGTTAAAAAATGCAAACGCTTTGGCACGATTCGTCAGATTTCACAGCGCCGAGAAATTGGATAAATTTTGTCCAATCACCGACGACGACAACGACGACCACGATACTAGCTTTAATTGTGACGACTGTTGATTACAGGTCATCAGTCTAGACGCAGACAGCGATGAAGAAGGTGACGTGCAGCTGTAATATGGTGCAGGATGAATCGCCGTCGTTGCTAACCAAGACTTTCTACCTAAACGACAAACAGAACAAACACGTGGTGGTGGGCCTCTTTCCTAACCTCAACTTTTACGCTCACGTGATGTTTTCATCAAATTCTAATCGTCTAATACTCACCGTCCCGCAATGGAACTTTCTCGTCAAAGAAATGCCGTTTTGGTCCGACTGTGTGCAGACGTGTGTAAACTTTGAGTCCAGCATGGACGACTTTATCATTGTGGTGAAAAAACTTTTCGGCGTGTGGAAATTGTGTCTGAGTGATAAAAAAACATTCAGATCTACCTGTCTACGGACGAATTAAAAACTCTGTACAATCTTGAAAAATATATCACACGCAATGTAAAATATCTAAATCACCCTAATGTATCGATGTTCATGGACAATAGCCTCGCCTCCAAATCGTTTGTAGACCCATCCGATCCTATCCCATATTTTGACTATCTGTCACTGTATGACGATCTTTGTATTTTTATGGATAACAATAATAAATTGTGAAATATGTATATTTTTTATTATAATTAAATGTGGAAAAACTTGTACTTATTTTTCATTTCTAGTAATATTTCCCTCTCATTTAAATTATATATTCGTTGTAAGAGCATATAACTTTTTAGTGTATAATTAATTATGACGTCATTACTTCCTACTGACATAATGTACCTAGGCACTTAAACCACAATTATCTTATGACGTCACTGTAAACACTCCTGCACAATTAATTATCTTATGACGTCAGTCACTTAATATTATTCAAATCTAATATATAATGTGACGTCATACTCTCATACGTCCTTAATTATCTTATGATGTCACGTAAACACAATTAATTACGTGCCTCGCACTTAATATCATTCAAATCTGTGACGTCCAAATGCGGAACGTCACCATACACATGAGGTGACGACAAATACGTCACTCCAAAATTACAATACTTGCTCTCTCCGTTGGAGGAAAATCGATCATAGTCGCGCTTTAACTACTTAGGTCCACCCGTGACACTATTGGTCTAAATAGGTATTCCCGTACATATCTCTGTGCGTCCCTGACGAAGTCTGCGTCTCTCGGGTTTTGGTTTGGTGTAAACTCTTTCTCCAGAGTTACGGCTATGGCCTCCGCTTTCTCTGAGCTTGTATAGGCCATACCGTGCTCCCCGTGTATAGCCGGTAACGACCGTTTGTTGCCTGATGATTTTAGCTTTTTTTGACTTTCCAGACTTTACTGGGGTCCATGGCAGCGTCAGTGATGTATGTGTTCCAGTTGTTGTATTTAATAGTTTTAACTGTACGTCTTACTTGTGCCGTGAGTCTATTGTAGGCTGTTCTGTGTTGTGGTGTTCTGTATGTTTTCCAGTCTCTCCTTGCCTCTCGTTTCTGGGCGAGCAGAAAGTCGAGGTCTGGGTGTTGGCGTCTCAAGTTGTGTTTTTCCTGTTCTATTGCGGTGTTGGTCCTGTATGCTTCTTGTACTGTGCTTGTAAAGAGTTGGAGTGTAGTGTCTGCTTCTTCGGTGGTCGTGATGTTTATGTTGTCGGGTACTGTTTCGTCTAGTGTTCTTTTGAACCCTTCCCAGTTAGTAGTAGTTTTTAGCTTTTTAATGTTGTTTATCTGTATTTCTGTGTTTGTTGTGATCTCGCACAGTATAGGGTTGTGGTCTGAGTCAAGTTCTTTAAGAACAGAGAGCTCTTCCGGTGTCACCCATATATTGTTCAAGACCACGTCTATTACGTCTGAACTTCTTGTGAATGTGGGGAATGCCAGGTCTCCACCGTGGTTCGGATTCCACGTTAAACTGTAGGTCCTTCATTTCATCTCACAATCACCCTTCCATTACACATTAGCGTAAGTGCGTACAACCCGAATGGGTAGTAAGACGCGGTGCTAATAATAATAATAATAATCTATTACGTCTGGCCTCTGTAGTGGGTTTGAGGGGTAAAATGTCGGTTCGCCAGGCCCGACTACCGTGTATCCCTTAGTGTCCACGTGATCGTTTAGTATGCGTCCATTCCTATTGGTCAGTCAGCTATTCCAGTTCAGGTGTTTGCTATTCATGTCCCCTGCTAAGAATATCTTGTCAAAGTTTGTAAGTTCGTCTAGGTCGCTCTGTAGTATTGTCTTGGTCGGTGGTTTATATATGGCCGCGAATAGGATTCCTCCGCTCTTTGTATTTACTTTTATTGCTGTTGCTTCTATGTTCTGTAAGGTTTGAAAAATATGTTGATAGTGGGGAATATTTTCTTTGATGAAAATTGCTGTTCCCCCGCCGCTTCTGCCGGGTCTATCTGTTCTGTATAAATGGTAGCCGAAAAAGTTAAGTCTCTTGTTTTGGTTTAGATGTGTTTCGTTGATTAGTCCTATGTCTATTCCATATGTTTTAAAAAGTTCTTCCAATTCATGAGCCTGCGTCAGTATCCCGTTCGCGTTCCATATAAAAACGCGTAGAGTGTCCTTGGTCCGCGTCTTGTCTTGTCTAGTCATCCTGATTTACAAAGTAGTCAGTCACTCCCTCTATCATTATAAACATTTTCTCTGTTGAGTCTGTTGTTTGTCTGAGTCTATTGAGATAAGGCTTGAAATGTGTAATGATTTTCAATATGTTTAAATCTTTGAGTAGCCTAATGAGGTCTTTTATGTCAGAACCGGTTGAACCGGCTTCTTGTTGTGGGGGGCCTTGCGTCTGTTTTGCCTGCACTGCCTGGGCGTAGGATCGGTGGATCTTGGCCGCCTCAGGGTCGGGGGGGTTTGATGCAGGTCTCTGCCGCATTGGTGGGTAGCTCTGTGTGTTGGAGGGTGGGGGTATGGTCCGGGTCAAAGGTCTGCTCTCTGTGTTTGTCTTTGGTATTTGTGTGGTCTTCTTCTTTTCTAGCAAGTTTAAGTACACCGGGCACTTACTGTAGGTTGCTGTGTGGCTTCCCATACAGTTTACGCACCGGGCAGGAGTGATGGCGTCTTTTTTGGGGCAGTCTTTGGTAATGTGCTGTTTTAAGCACTTGACACACCGGGATTGTTTTGGCAGTTATTTTTAGTATGGCCGTATCTGTACTACTATTACACAGTACATTTGTACTAAATTAGAAAACTCAACATATCAATTTGACAATATAGTTTTATTTAGTAAACAATAAATGCATAAGAAAAATACAAGTTTTACAATTAGATAGAAACTTTTAGAGTGTATTAAATATCTTCACAAGGCAAATAAACTTGAGGGATTACTTGATTACTTGAGGCTATCTGGGCAGGCCAGGCAACAGGCTGTAGAATTTCTAAAGGGATAGTAATTTGAGAATTAGTTAAAGCAAAATATAGAGCAAATTTAGAAGATAACATTTATACAGTCTCACTTGGCAGTGTTGAATATTAACAGGAATCCACTAAATTTGTTGGATAATTGGCTGATGAATCCAGATGATTGATGGCTAAGAACCAGGCGTTATTAAGGTACTATGGCTGGACACATTCCCTTACAGTACTGCCAGAGCATTCAATAGTACATTAATATCCTTTAGAACTAATACAAAAATAGGAGCCTATTTACAGGCCAAAACAAAATAGTATTATTTGCGCGGACCCCACTAGGACACCAGGGCAATTTCCATGGGTTGCTCACCCAAGCTAATACTTCCCATGGACAATGACCGCATAACCAAATCTCTATTATTAACCGTTGAACTGCGTAAGGCAAAAGAAAGAAATAGACTTCCTGGCGATAACCATCAATAACAAATAACTGATGTTCATGAAGTTTAGGGTGTCATGAATAATTTTAACTTCAAGATTTATCGGAACTTGAGAGTTAGTGTAAATCAGTAACACTAGAACTTCACATCTTTCTAAGCCCGAGGCTTTAACGTTAGGACAGTGTCCAAACACACAATAATGCACTCAGCAATTGACTTAAAGGGTCATTAAAATCTGACTTGTCCATCAGACTAAAAGGCATAATCTAACCAAAGTACTTCTTCCATATTGAAGTTAACTATTCCTGAACATGACACAAGATTCCGAAAACATTTTCTCTTGTACAAAAAAAGGACTTCTGAATAACTATTTACATTACGCTAAACCATTTTGAAAATAAAGTTTCTCCTAACTTAGTAACTAAATCCTAGGGACTAAATGACGACGGCTGGATACCAATAACCTATCTGCGGCGTCCTCGTAACCACCGCGTTGAATAGGACGATTCAGCCTTCTTGAATGCCGCTATGGAGGCGATTATGACGACCCAGACAACCTGACCCGTCTTGGTTATTCACCGGCAGTGGTTCTTTGTTGATCCTTGGCTGTGTAGAACCGCTCTCTAGTGTTGAACCCGCGGCGCGTCCCATATATACTCACAACCAGACATGAACAGGGAGGAGAAAAAAGGGGGAACGAATTGAGAAGCGTACCTAAAAATAAGGAAGGATAAACGAGGAGAGGAAAGGAGAAGAGACACAAACTGACGAGTTTCTTCTGCCGGCCACCATAGTCGCAGTTGCGTAAGAGCTCCCAGCGCCGATCTCTATTTTCAGTCTATCTCCCCAACTGAACTGGCGAGTCTTGTGCCACGTGGATCCGCCATTATAGATAATCCTGTGTTTTAGAAGTGAGTTAAAGATATCTGCAGACATCTGGCCGTGGTGAGTTTATACACACATATCCTATATCAAAATGTGTCCGTATTAATTTAGTTATTTAATTTCCACTGATATTTTTTATGCAAAGAAATAATATAGATTTATATTTTCCACCTTCTTTGAGGACCGCATGGCCGGCTGTAAGTTTCTTCATTTGACCCCATCTTATAACAAAGGGTATGCATTCACATATCTTGATATAATTCCAATGTTGCACCCAATTACAGAAATAGTGAACTTTTTTCTTGTAGGTGTTCAATCAATCTGAACCAGGGATTGTTTTGGCAGTTATTTTTAGTATGGCCGTATCTTTGGCACTTGTGGCATTGTACGACTGTGTTGAGGGGTGGAATGTAGGGTTCGATTCTAACTCTGGTGTGGTTGATGGACTTAACTTGGAAGATGGTGTTAGTGTCTGTGCTCTTTGCTAGAGTCACTTGGAAAGTAGGGATAAGTGTGATTGTCTGAGTCGTGTTGTCCGCAGCCGACTTCCTGGAGAATTGTCTCACGTCAGTCACTGGGAATCCCATGTCTTTAAGTTCTGCCTCTAGGTCAGTGGTAGCCATGTTGGGAGGGAGCCCCTTGACTACAACTTTAACTGGTTTGTCTCTCGGCAGCGTGTAAGTGTGAAACTCCTGTTTTAGGTCCTTAAGTAAGTGTTGTATTAGGTCGTAGTCCTGCTTGTTTGTGGTGTGAATTTTTAGTCCGTTTCTTATGTACGTGATTTTAATGTCCCCTCCTATTTCTTTTGCTACCTTGGTTATTTGAGCGTAGTTTTGTGTGCCTAGCGTCACTATTGGCGGGTAACGTGTCTTGTTTGTGGTGGTTGTTGTTGTCTGCTGTTTGTCTGTGTTCTGGTCAACTGGTGTGGGAGTAATGTTTTCGGTCCTTTTCAGGGCGTCGAACTTGTTTGTCAACTCTGTTGTTGTCTTTTTTGTCTGGGGTTGCTTGTGTGGTCTGAATTACCTTTTTCGTCCTAGTTTGTCGGCCATCGTGAAAGTTCCCTGTCCGTCAGTGTCGGCTTCCATGTCTGAGTTGTCTGTAGAGGAGTAGTCCATGTCAGTGTCATTTGCTTTCGGTCTGGTGTGGTCGGGGGCGGCTATTTCGCTCAACCCTGAAAAGGGCAGGCTAGTGGCCAGTGTGGAAGGGCTAAGATAACCTCCTCTGTGCAGTGTGGGAGGATCTGTAGTGTTGAGTGGTGTCCCGCGAAGACAGACTCCGACTGCGAGGTATTGTTTCGCAGCCGGTCTCGTTTTACGGCCTACTGTGGCTTCGTTGGCACCGTTAGGTATCCAACATAGAATTTACCACCGACAAGTCTGTCCCAAGTTTAGTCTTGTGTGTATGTTCGGGGATTTAGAGTGTGTAACTCTAAGACAATTTGCTCTGGTTTGCCTTAAAAAAGGCAGGTTTGTCTTAAATAAGACAGTAGCGGTTTGCCTTGAAAAAGGCAGCTCAATACAATACCGGGTGGTTCGAAATCTCAGAGAATTTTGTACTCAAGCAGCTCCAGAAGTCACCGTGTTATATACCCTCTACTGCTGCCTGGCCTTGACCAATGGGGAAAACAGGGGCTTTCTATTGGCGCGAGAAAACGCTAGAGACAGTGTCCATCACGCGAGCCAGTAGCGAGCGCTGGCGCTGTGTGCAGAGGTGGAGTCGTCACGGAGGGCTCTGAAAACATGGTGTGAAAGGGGGTGGGGGTCCAGGCAGTAGAGAGGAAGGGTGGCGCGACAGACACAGACACAGACAAAAGGCATGCTCCGATGCTTCCAGAAGGGGAGCACGAAAGCAAGTTCCAACACGTACCGACCAATTGGTCACACCGTGTGGTTCGCAAAAATTTAAAAACGGGTTGTCGCGTTTCGCGAAGTTCAGAAACAAAGAAACAGAGATTACATAATATTAGTAATATTGGGGATAAAAAAGGGGGGGGATAAGAAATTGAGAAACCGACTAAGGGTTTTTAGAGTTACGTGCGGAGACACTACTCTATGGGGGGCTGGGTGAGAGCCTCCCAAACCACTGTTGACACATCTCGCTTATCCAAGCAGGGCTTTGGGACGTCGATGACACCCACCAGGGTCGATGACGTAGTTCCCAAGACCCTGGATAATAGGATTGATGGCACCGGGAAGTCTGGCGTAGAAGGACTGCGCCAGTTTCCGGAAGTGGTCCTTCCTGTTAGGCATATCCAGGTCGCGATGAAGAGTCTCATTCCGGACATACCAAGGTGCGCCCACAATGATCCTCAGACACACGCTCTGGAACGCCTGCATCCTCCTCATATACGTGTCCGTCAGGTGACCCCAAGCGGGACACGCATAGTCGAGGATTGGCCTGAGCAGCTGCTTGTACAGCGTCAGACCGTTCCTTGTAGACAGGGCGCTACGCCTGTTAAGCAGTGGGCCTAGGTCTCCCAGCCTTTGCCTCGCCTTGTTGAGTCTTTCGTTGCAGTGTCGTCTCCAGGTCAGTTTTGTGTCCAGCGTAAGTCCCAGGTACTTAACACTGTCCGCCCATCTGATCTGTTCTCCGAACAGTCGGAGTGGGGCCGGCCTGTAGTAATTTCTTTTCCATGTGAAGAGCATTGCAGTGCTCTTCTCCACGTTAATACTTGTTCTCCAGGCTGTCAGCCACCCCTCCAACTGCGTCAGGTGCGTCTGGAGTCGCCTCTCCACCAGCTGCCCTCGCCACGACTCCGCTACTAGAGCCGTGTCGTCCGCATACAGAGCCAACTCGGTGCCTGGGGATTTTGTAATGTCGTTCACATAGAGACTGAAGAGCAGCGGGCCCACCATGGAACCCTGCGGCACTCCAGCCCGGATTCTTCTGACTTTGGAGGTGGCGTTCCCAAAGGTAGTGGAAAAGGTGCGATGGGAAAGATAAGATTGAACATCCTTAACTAGGTAGAAGGGCAGGTTCAGGGAGAGGAGTTTGAAAAGGAGACCCTCGTGCCAAACACGGTCGAAGGCCTTTGCCACGTCAAGAAAGACATCACCAGTCATCCTGTTGATGTTGAAGTTCCTCGTAACCTGTTCCACGAGCCGGACAAGTTGATGAGACGTAGCGTAGCCGAACTGCTCGTCCACCAAGATGCCTCCCTCGCGAACATTTCGGGTCAGTCTCGTCAGTATTAGTCTCTCGAACAGCTTGCCCAGACAGTCGAGCAAGCAGATCGGTCGGTAGGACGAAGCTAGGGCAGGGTCCTTACACGGTTTATGAAAACAGAGGACGTTGGCATGCTTCCAGAGCTCGGGGATGTGACTCAGGAACAGGACGGCGTTGAATAACTCCACAAGGAAGTTAATCGCCTCCAAGGGCAGCTTTCTGAGGACCGCGTTACTGATACCGTCGGATCCGGGGGCCTTATTTGTCTTAGAGCGGCTATTGCCTGTGACATTTCTGTCACCTCCGTGGGTTCAGGTTCATCCAAGGGTCTGTACGAGACCGCACTGATGACCTGCGCCACGTGCGCAACGTGCACCGGGTCTGACGGGTTGTCAGTCGGTACAAATTGCGCCTCTAAGTGCTCAGCGAGAGCATCGGCCTTCTCCTGGTCGGAGTTGGCCACCCCGTTGGGACCCACAATAGGCGGCCTTGGTGCGGGGACCCACATCAAGTTCCTCGTCATTTGCCACAAGGACCTGTCCTGTACGCACAGGCTCTCAATCTTGTCCTCCCAGACACTGTTCCGGTATTCTCGGACCATCTCCCGAACCGCATGGACTTTGCGGCTCCAGTTGGCCTTGTCTACCGGGTCCCTCGAGATTTGCCAATCCTTCCTCAGCCGATTTTTCTCCCGGACGTGCCTGAGGATAGAATCGGGCAAAAAACCTGTGGCGCCCTCTTAGGATGGTGCCTCGGCGTCGAAGCTTCGAGCGACCCCTTGATGGCGGAAGTTATGAACTCCGCACCGCGATCGATTTCTGCCGCTGTTCGAAAGGTAGGGGTGGGTCCCAACCTCTCTCTCAACTCATTCGTAAACCTGTCCCAGACAATGCGCTTTAGGTCGGGTTTTTCGGGGGGGTCTATGAAGGACACCGCGCGTCCCAGGTTCACGAGAACGGGGTTGTGATCCGAGTCTAGATCAGCTAGAGACTTCAGCACCAACCGCCTTCTGATCCCTCTGGAGACAACGAAGTCTAGGACGTCCGGGAGATAGCCGGGATTGAAAGGGAAGTGGGTAGGGGTCGGAGGCCCGGCAGCCACCAGGCCGTGTAGATCTATGACGTCGCGGAGCAGTCCGCCGCGAGCGCACATAATCTTAGAGCCCCATGAAGGGTGCTTAGCGTTGAAGTCACCACCGATTAAAACAGGCGTGGTACCTCGAAGCAGCACCTCCATGTCAGCCCTCGTAGCCTGGTCGAACCGGCGGTAGGGAGGGTAGTAGATGGAAATGTGACGCACTGGGCCAGTCGAGGTTACCAGTTGGATAGCCGTTGCTTCCATGTGTTGGAGGGGAGGAAGTGAGACGACGTGGTGGTCAAGGCCCCTTCGGACCAGAACCGCCGTCCCACCCCTTCCCACATCCCCCGCTCGGTCACTACGATGGCAGATAAACTCTGCTAACGAGAACCTCATTGCGGAGCGCAAGTGGGTTTCTCCCAGCAGCATTACATCGACACGATGCTTTGCCAGGAAACTTTCAAGTTCAGCCTTCTTCCCCGCGACTCCGTTGGCGTTCCAGAGTGCGACAGTGAGCTCCTTCAGCACTGGTGGTCCTCTATTCGGGTGCACTGCCATGAGAGACCAGGTAGAGTATGATGTGCACCATGACCAGGTGGCCACGGTTACTCCTCGGAGACTCCTGGACCTTCCTCAAGAGACTCGATGAAAAGTCCCATGGGTCCAGTCCCGGAATACCCTTGAGTAGCTCAATGCAATTTTTTAGCTTTGCAGCATCATCCTCGGGTGTGGGGGTTACAAGGGTGACAAGGGTGGGAATTGGGAGTGGAAGGAAAGGGTTGGAAGGGTGTAGGATGGCAGTGTGAGTTGGGATAGGGAGAGGAGCGGTCTCGGGTAGGCCCTCGACCAAAGGGGTAGAACTGGATTCCACCGGTTCAGGTTTGGTGGCTTCGGCAGGTGCCTTGGCCTGAGGTGGAGCGGTATCTCTCTTTGACAGCACACTGGCGAACGATTGTACCAGTGGCTTTGGTGTTGGAGCTGGAGTCACTTTCGCCCTCCGTCCCGCATCGTGCCCCAAGGGCTTCTGGCCTTCACTTAGCCCATCCGTCCTCCCTTCTTGAGGCTTGGAGACACGCACATTCCCTGCCGCCCGCAAGGACTTGTACGTGGGACAGTCCCGTCACGCAAAGGAATGAGCTCCTGAGCAGTGCAGGCACTTCGGGGGAGATCGTCTCTCCTCCGGGCACCCGCCCCTCTCGTGGTCACCACCACCACAGAACCCACACCTAGGGTTAGCGCGGCAATCCCTCCGCACATGACCAAACCGGAAACAGTTCTTGCACTGAACTGGGCCGCCCGGAGACTTGAACTTCTCCACCCTGACGCGGAGCCCGCACAGGATTGATATGGAGTACAGCCTTGCGGTGTGCTCTCCGGGCGTCAGAGAGACAACGAAGTTCGGCAACCGCTGCCTTTCTCCGGTCTTCTGATCCCGCTTCCATTGGGAGAGCATCTGTGTGTTGGATTTCACGGGGAAACCCATCTCCACTAGCTCCTCCTGAATGTCGTCAGGGTTTGTCCGTGTCAGGAGTCCCTTCACCACGACCCTGACCAGTCGTTCCCGTCCCAGCTCGTAGGACCAATGCTGGATCCCCAAGCTCGGCAAGAACTTCTGGAGGGCGCGGTAATCCTCCTCCGACCCGCACTGGAGGCGCACTCAGTCCCCCGGCTTCCTGACCGCCTCCACAGGCTCTCGAACCTTGGACCGGATGGCCCTCGCCAACTTGGAGTAGCCCTCCACATCACACAATATGATGGGAGGGATCTTCCCCTTTGCTCTGCCAGCCGGCCAAGAGCCACTAGTACCAGACTGGGGTGAGACACGGCTTGCGTTGTTACCCGCAGGTTTCCGCCGCTTCCCAACTTTATCCAGCGCTGGCGCACCCTGGCCCGGGCCACCGCTGGCCTCGCTCTCATCACCAGAGCTGCCGCCTAAATGGTTAGGGTTGCCCCCCAGCAGCTTCCTGGTGTTGCCGGCCTTCCCCCTTCGGTGGGGTCTTACGGTCCGAAATCCTTCGGACTCATCATCGGACCCCTGGCTTGACTCATCACGCATCAAGGGGAGGTCTGGTCCTGAAGACAGTCCCTCCACGTCCACGGACTCGCACGAGCTGTCAACACGCGCAAAACGTGCGACCCGGTCTTCCGAGTCTGAAGAAAATTCAGCCGGGCGTTTCATACCTACTGACACCATTTGGCGGGAGGTGTCGGAGTTGACGCGGGTTTTTGAGGCCCTTGCGTTAGCGCTTGATTCGGTGCCGCATGCAGCGGTCTTTACTGGTGGAGGACGGCTAGGCTCCCCCTGGTCAGGGCTTACGTTGGCACCGTTAGGTTTCCACCCATCGTGCTGGCGGGAGCTTTCACCATCCTCCCCGGTTTGCGGGCTGTCGGCCCTAAAAAGGGCCTATAGCACTTTTTGGCCATCAGCGGCACGCTCACCTCCTGTAGATGAAAAGAGGAACTTCACAGCGCACATGGAGGGAGTGATGGGGAAAACTTTGTCGGTGATGAATAAAATTATAAGCATGGGACAGATGCGGTTTTATCTGACTATGTGGATAATAAGGACATACCATCAGATGATCCTTCTCTCCATTGTGAGCTATGGGGTGTGCATCTGGGCTCACAGACTAACCAATGTCGCTCCGGCTATGGCTATTCAGGGTCTGCAGAGGAACATCTTATTGAGGCTGACGGGAGCCTACCGGACTGTAGCAACGGATGCATTGAGTGTGGCCCTAGGTGTATGGCCGTTGGACCTCCTCATAAGGAAGAAAGCTGTGGCGTACTGGCTATAAAAAGAGAAACTTGGAGAAGGTGAGACTCCTCACCACACACGATGTGACAACTTTTGGAGAGGCGGAAATAGTCCTGTTGGAGGAGTGGCAGAGACGTTGGGAGAGAAGTGGGACAGGTAGGAGGACTTATCAATTGTTCCCAAATGTGGTTGAGAGACTAGAGAATAAGCACCTCCAGCCATCTCGGGGTCTTGTCCACTTCATCACGGGGAAGGGACCGTACCCGGCATCTCTAAGGAAGCTGGGATTGATAGAGTCGGGGAATTGTCAATGTGGTGAGGAGGGAACCCCTGAACATGTGGTGCTTGAGTGTGTCATTACACTAGAAGCAAGAAGGAACTACCAGAGAGAGATTCAGGGAAGATTAGTAGGCGAAGTACTGAGGGACCCAATCTATTGGAAATTCTTAGACCAGATTGCACTGGAAGCGTCAGATAGAGCAAAGACAGCCTACATAGACAGACTTAAAGAGGCACAGGGACGAATAAGATGGGACGTTGATACTGACAATGACGAAGAAGATGACAGCGACACGGAGGGCGGGACTGACACAGACACTAGTGCGGTCTCAGCGGGGAGTGAGTAGGGAAAAAAGGATTGTTAAAAGGGGATAACCTGTAACAATCCTTGCCGGGGAAAAAACATGTGTATGTGCTGGGAGGAGCATGCGCGAGCCCTGGGAACTGGATTCCAGTACGACTGAGTGTCTGAAGGAACACGGGGGATGCCCTTGAGATCCAGAAGACAGTTTTCCAGTCGTATGAACAAAAGTTAGTGGAATGATTATGAACTCTGAGGGGTTCGCTGCACCGTATGACCCACCACCTTGGAAACAAGAGAGGTGGGTTATGGATGATGGGCCCTCAGAGTCAAGATGGAGAAAGGCGGCTGCCCTGCAGCCCTCTGGGTGATGGTGTTCCCCGGCAGTAATGGGAATAGAATAGTTTAGTAATTTAGCTTAGCTTAGTTAGTAGTTAATATAGATAATTAGGGACGGGGGAACTAGATAGGGGGTAGATTAGGAAATTCAGCTGCCAAGGGTAGAAAGTAGGCGGGGAACCAACTCTGATAGGGCGCCTCCCCAGGTGGTTATTATGATGCCCACCTCTGCTGAGCGCTTGGCGGACTCGGGAGTGAAATCCCGGGCATTGTGAAGGGCCTAGCGGGGGAGGGTACCGGGGGCGGAATATACCCGGGGTGGATCAAATTGAGCTAAGGGTAGTTGAATTTCATTTAAGTTAAGAGCCAAAATATGTGTTGTAATGTTAAAAAGGAAATGCATATTAAAATTGTGTAAATTAAGTAAAAGTTGTGTGGAAAAACGTCCCGGATTTAAAGATTGTAAGATACCGGGCCTGTAAACACTGAATAAACACTGAAAAAAAACTTCCTGTAGTCGGAGGGGCCCCGCTGGGCTCGTTCGCATCGGCATTACTGCCGACGATTTGAAGGGGGCCAGCGCTGTCCTTCAAGCCGAGGCCCGAGGGTGCAGTGCTGGAAGCCCCGGCGGATCTGCCAGCGGCACGCGCGCCTCCGGTAGCTGGAGGGGCCCCACTGGCTTCACCTTGGCCATCTGCGCCCACCTCGCCGGTAATTGGCGAGGTCACGCTGGCCGAGTTGTTGGCCCTGAAAAGGGCCGAAACTTCACCCGAGGGTGACACCGACTGGGTGTGGCTACCGGCACGCTCACCTCCAGTAATTTGAGGGGCCCCGCTACCTTCACCCGCTTGGCTGTGGACTGCGCCCACCTCCCCGGTAAATTGGGGGGTCACGCCAGCCGTTTTGGCCCTAGAAAGGGCCGATTTTTTGGCCCTAATAAGGGCCGATTGATCACGTGGGGGCGACTCTAGCTGACCTCGGCCAGCGGCACGCTCGGCTCCGGGAATTGGAGCGGCCCCGCTGACTTCGGCAGCTACTTGCGGCTTGTTGCCCCTCGAAGGGGCAGCTGCCTCTAAAGCTCCCGCCTTCGGGCTTGTGGTGGACCACTTGCCACCCGGAACAAGCTCCTTCCTGACCGGAGGAGCCTTCAGTCCCCGCGAGCGGAAACTTCCAACTTCCCCAGAAAGGACGGGCAGCACTAGCATACCGTTGACGGCGGATCCCCCGCCTCTCGCCGCCAACATCATCTTGCCCGAGGTCGTTCGCTTCCCGGGCCCGGGTTCTTCCTCGCCTCATCCGGTGGTCTTCTCCCGACTCCGACGCCAACACCTTTCTTCACCTTCAACGCAGGCTCCATCCGAAGACACGATCCGTAGAATAGCAGACGTAAAAGATGCTCAGAAAGCCAGGAACACGTAAGGGAGGCAGGACGACACCTTGCACTCCCAAGGTGGCGCGGCCAGTGCAAGTGCGGAGGAAAGAAACAAGGCTGACTGAACAGTGAGGACATCAAGTATAACCTTCCCTATTCAGAGTAATTAGGACCTAAGTTAGTTCAAATTGTCAAAAATCCATATATGGTAAACTCTTGATTTACCGGGTGATTGGGGGAGGGGGGTCAACCGATTTGCAGCTTACTCATCGCTATATTTACATATGTCACAATCAATGCACTACCGTCTGAATGCATTTTACTTTCACCCAGTGCACAGGTACAGCATTCTCTCAGAGAGAGAGAGAGAAAGACAGATAGACAGACCTCCCTTTCTGTGAGACAGAGACAAATAAATATTACCGCACAGCTCTCAAAGAAAAAATAAATGCAATTTTTCCTAAATACTATTTGACTTTAGCCATTAAACTGTCAGAGTACCTAGGTTTATAGAATTAACTAACTGGTTTTAGACTGAGCATGACATGTAAAGTGTTACACAGGTTTATACGCATAGACACAGATCAGCTAAATCAAACAAACTACACAGTTAGCAGTAGTGCCAACCTAGACTAGAATATCCTTGTATAGAATTGCCTATTTTAACACTCCTCCTCAATTCGAATACAACCACAAAAATTAGGCAAAAAAGTTCTACATGTGCTCTTAAATACATACAAATAAACTCTAGTGAATCAGCACTTGATTAAACCAATATAATTACGAAAGTACTCAAATTTGTTTCCAACCAAACCCTTTGTCAGAATGTCAGCACATTGTTCATTTGTCTCCAAATAAATCACATCAATAACACCATTTAGATACAAATCACGAACAAAGTTGTATTTGACATCAATATGCTTTAGTCTTCGATGCTCCCATTTATCCAAACATCTTATGCAGGACTGGTTGTCCTCGTACACCTTGGTGGGTCCTAGAATGATCCCAAAGTCCTGGATCAGTCTTCTCAACCAGAGTAGGTCTGATGAGGCGGTTGACAGGGAGACAAACTCTGACTCCGTTGAGCTCAGGGCGACTGTAGTCTGCTTACGTGTAGTCCAACCAACAGTGGCACCATAAACTTGGAATAGGTACCCAGAAGTAGATTTACGACCATCGCTGTCACTGGCCCAGTCTGCATCAACGTAGGCCCGTAAGGCGACATCACAGTTCTTCGGAAAGAAGAGACCAACTTCAAGTGTTCCTTGAATGTATCGTAGTATTCGCTTGAGTCCAATCCAATGTGCTTCTGTTGCATTGCTCTGATATCGGCTGTAGAAATTCACTGAGAAACTCAGATCAGGGCGAGTGTAGAGCATCACATGCATCAAACTACCAACAAGCTCACGGTACGGTTTTTTTTTGTATTATGCACTCTGATGTAGTTATTTCAGGTGGTTTTGCCTCCATTGGTGTCTTAACAGGTTTGCACTGTTCCATACCAAATTTCTTGAGAACTTTCTTCAAGTAGGCTGTTTGGCTAATGAACATACCATCAGATTTCTGATCAATTTTTATACCTAGAAAGCTGTGCAAACCTCCAAGATCCTTCATCTCGAATTCTGACATAAGACATGTTTTGATGTCATTCAACTTCTGCAGATTGTTCCCTGCCAGAATGATGTCATCTACGTAAACCAAAAGGTAAGTTTTGATGCTGTTGCTGAAGTCGAAGTACACACACTTTTCGTTTTCAGACTGCTTAAATCCGAGAGAATTCACAAATTTGTCAAGTTTAGCATTCCACTCCCGTGGTGCCTGCTTCAATCCATAGAGGGTCTTGTGTAACTTACAAACAAGGTTGCTGTCAGTTACGAAGCCAGGTGGCTGCTTCATATACACCTCTTCAGAAAGGTCTCCATGTAGGAATGCATTTTTCACGTCCAACTGGAAGGCAATTAGATCTTCTTTGTTTATGATGGCAAGCAGGGTTCTGACAGTAGTTAAATGGGCTACGGGTGAGTACGTTTCATTGTAGTCAAACCCTTTCTTCTGTGCACAGCCCTTCACCACCAACCTTGCCTTGTACTGTCAAGCTGTCCATTTTCATCCTGCTTCATTTTGAAGACCCACTTGCAGTTGATAGCTCGTTGCCAGATGGCAGCTCAGTAAGGGTCCAGGTCTCATTTTTTTCAATGAGTACATCTCTTCCTCAACTGCAGCCATCCATTGTTGGGCATCATCTCTACTATGGATGTCCTCAAAGGTTTCTGGTAAGTTGTCAATAAATGACTCAGCACCAAGAGCCAGTGCGACATAGTCATTTAGGTACGCTGGTGCAGTACGAGGTCTCGTGCTCCTCCACAGAGGTTCAAGTTCCTCGTCAGGTCCAGGGTCTCTTCTACGTCAGAAATAGTCTCTGGTTCTCCTCCTGAAGACAGCTCCTCCTGCATTTCCTCAGTAAAAACTTCATTTGGAGTCGAACCGATGACCTCAGTAGTTTGAGAGGGTGTTGAACCAATAACATCACTGGTTATGAACGAATGTTCATCAAAAATTATATCATGCCCACGTATGATTTTTCGTTCCTGTGGACACCACAGCCTGTACCCATTTGGGCAGTAACCAACAAAGTAGCACTTTTTCGAGCGGCTGTCAAGTTTACTTTTAAAAACTTGATTAGGTAAGCGAAGATGTGCTACACAGCCAAAAACTTTCAGTTTTAACATATCAGGCTTTACACCATACCACAGTTCTGCTGGAACCTGGTTTTCAAGAGCTTTAGTAGGTGATCTGTTTATTAGGTAGACTGAAGTCATAACAGCCTCCGTCCAGAGTGACTTATCAAGAGAAGAATGAAGGAGTAAACAGCGTGTTTTCTCCATGATGCTACGTCCCATTCTTTCTGCGACGCCATTCTGCTGACTGGTATGCCTGATCGTAAACTCTGACTGGATACCTTTCTTTTTTAAATAATTGAGCATTTCCTGCGACACAAATTCACCACCATTATCTGACCTAAGGCGACTTATCTTTAGGTTAAAGTGAGCTGTTGCCATAGCTTCAAATTGTTTGAAGTATGAAAATACTTCAGACTTTGCCTTTAGAGTGTAAATGACTGTAAAGTGACTAAAGTCATCAATCAGGGTAAGCAGATACCTTTTTTGATCATATGATACGGGCTTAATGGGTCCTACAAGATCACTGTGTATGATCTCCAAAGGGCGCTTAGCTCTAATACGTGGCTTTGTGTGAGGAAGGCGTGTTTGCTTAGCCTGTATGCAAGAATCACATAAATCGGGGATTGATCCTGGATCAAACTTGATTCCATCTACAATCTTACTTAAGTGAGCTAAACCAGTTTTGCCAATGTGACCAAGCCTCTTGTGCCACAAATCAGATGATGCTACAATGGAACTAGCAACGCCAGCACATGCCTTTTCACGAGGTGAAAGAGACATTGTATACACTTTACCAGATCGAGTGGCGGCAGCCACAAAAATATCACCTTTAAGAATGGTAGCGTTCCCCTTTTCAAACACAACTTTAAACCCATTAGCGTCAATTTTACTAACTGAGAGCAAATTAAATTGTAATCCAGGGACAATAAGTACGTTGGAAAGCTTGATAAAGTTTTGATTACCTTTGTGAGTCACAGACGCGTGTATATCTCCGATCTCTTCAGCACACAACATCGAACCTGACTTAGCAATTTTTATTTTAATAGACTTTGATAGGCGTCTCTTATTTGAAACCAAACTAATATTTTTATCACTGACCATATGTTCAGTGGCGCCAGAGTCAAGCAACCACACCGATCCATCACAACAGGCCACTGATGTTGACACAGTCAAACTAAATTCATCATCACTAGCTTCAGCTACGTTTGCTTTGCGTGTTGAATTCTTTTGCTGCTTCTTGCCTTTCAATTTTGGACAGTCCGAACGAAAGTGACCAGCTTTATGACAGAAAAAACACTTATTCCCAGTAACTTGCTTTGAAATGCTTTCTTTACAATTAGGACAACATTCCAGTTGCGAAGATTTCAACTTTGTAGCCTTCCTATCAGTAACGCTAGAAAATGATTGGCTGCATCCATCAATACCTTCTGCTTGACGTTTGCTCTGCTCATCAAGTAGGCGCGTTTTTACGAATGCCAGGTTGAGATTATCAGCAGATAGTGTTTCTATGGCAGTGACAATAACTTGATATTCTGATGGCATAGTCAAGAGAAGATGGCAGACAACATCTAGTTCTTCGAGGTTAGCTCCCGACGATTTCAGTTCCCGAATAGTACGATCAAACCTAATAAAATGCACTTCAAGTGTCTCTAAAGAGGGATCAAATTTCATCATCAACAAGGTTTTGCGCAGTAAAAGCTGATTAGCAATACCTTTGCGAGCGTATGTGTTACGAAGCACTTGCCATATATCATAAGCGGTGTTCTTATCCTTCACACAATCCAAGTGGCTATCTGAGATTCGTTGTATAATCTGTGACTTACACTTGCGATCGGCTTTACGAAGCTTGTCCAGCTCTTTTTCCTTTTCCGCCTTAATTTCAGCACTATCACTAGATGCAATTTTTACTAAGTCCCGATAGTCACCTTGAATAAAGGGCAACAAGTCAATTTCATCTAGAAGAGTTTCTACCCGAAACTTCCAGTTGTCAAAATTAGTACCATCAAAAAGCGGAATTCTGTAAGTTTTGTCTTCTTCTAAAACCATTATGGCGATGGTGATTGGCAACGGCGTCACAAAAAAAAAAAACACGTACAGTTCACGCGTATTACTGAGCGCACTTGACTTATAAACATTACCCGTCCTAAAGTCCACAAATCACCACAAGGCTGGGCCCATAACCTGTCAGAGTACCTAGGTTTATAGAATTAACTAACTGGTTTTAGACTGAGCATGACATGTAAAGTGTTACACAGGTTTATACGCATAGACACAGATCAGCTAAATCAAACAAACTACACAGTTAGCAGTAGTGCCAACCTAGACTAGAATATCCTTGTATAGAATTGCCTATTTTAACATAAACAGACTAGTCTTTAGAAAAACAAGCATCTTTATGTATCAACGAGTAAATAGCCTCTTCCTCTCAATATAATATTGTGCTTGTGGCGGTTTGTTGCAGTTAATGGTGAGCAACAAGCGGGCACTCCTAACACCCTTGAGTGCCCGGACGATGGGCTGCCATCGTCCATACAACCTGTTCATTATGAACAATTTCTTACAGAGGAAACGACGACCTCCAGCAGTGTACAAGAGAACAAGAGGCCAACTCAAAAGAATGGTAAGTATAGGTCAGTAAGTCAGCCACCTTCTGGATCAAGCCACCATAACTCTGTAACATTACGTGGTATAATGTTACAACTGGACCCCGCCCCATACTGACGTGATTAGAGATTTGTAACATTACGTTGTATAATGTTACAACAGGACAACAAGCATAGTACCCGCTCCAATAAATACAAATCAATTAGGATCCCTACAATAGTATTTTTCTCTGTTGTAGTTCTTGTAGGCTAAGAAGACATAATAGAAACAATGCTGGACAATATATTTATTACTCAATCCATTCCTAAGTATTAATTTGTTCGTGTACTTACAATACTAATCTGCTCACAATAGAATCCTGCAAGGCTGGCCGGCACCTGGACTCCTAGACTGGCGAGTGGGTCAAGGGAGATCCAGTGGGTCAACAAAGCGACTCGGCACTCCGACTGTACTAGCGTGAAATGAACCGAGAACTATCAACATCAACTAGAAGACAATTATGTATCCGACCCTGACGGAGACGAGAGGAACCTCCTTCAAAACATCGGGTGATTGGAGATACTCACGGATATTCCGATGGAGCAAGCGGAATCAACAATGGTGTACGTGAATGTTTGAAGGCATCGTTGACGTCATCATATGCGTGTTTGGTGTACTCCCCCCTTCTTTCCAGAACAACGAAATCCCTATATAATGGCCGTGCAAGCTTGCCATAATCGACTATCCTACGATCAACGATCGACGACAGACCATTGTCATGGATCTGGACAATGGCTGGAGAAAACTTGTAAAAATGAATCAAAATCATCGCTTAGATGGGTGGAGTTATGAACTCTAACTTTTTTATAAACTTTAAACTTTTTTCATATAATATTCAGTTTCAAAATCTAACGTATTAATATTTAGATCGCCAAAAAAATGTCTAAATATTCTATCTTAGATAGGTCGCCGCTCGGGCGCTGTAACTTTTGCTTATATTTTTATTCTCGTAAATATCCTCAGTTATGTGCTGATTAGAAGTTTGACTTGTAAATATTATATTGTTTGGAATTGTAGAGTAATTTTTTTAAAGTAACTTTTCATATTTAAAATTATGGTTTGATTTAACGTAACGTGAAGTAACTTTTTATTGGAATTTAAATTAGGATGACTTTAATCTTTTGTAACGTAAGTTCTGTTTGAACAGCTAAAGTTTTGTTAATTGATGGAACTGTTAGTTCCATATTCTAAGTCAGATCTGATAGTCCCGTGGGAGTTTGGCTTATGTCTGGTAGTCAAACCCTCACGTTGTGTAGACTCTGTTGTATAGTCGTCAAATTTAAATCTTTATATTTATGATATCGTTTTCTGTGAATTACGAAACCTTTGGAACCATATCAAGGTGCCCATTAGGCCCTTATAATTTTGTATCGCGTTTAAAAATATATTCGCTTTGTTATTGTCTCTTATAGACTGGACTATCAATATTATGATGGATTTCATGTTTCCTTTTGTTTAAACATTTGCGCAACTTTAATGATATAAAGTTGTTGGCTTCGAGCATAATTTCCAACTGTACTCGTAATGATATAATGAGACCAATTTTGTTATCTGCGCTATTGTCATTTAATTTAATAAACTGCTTATTTTGTTGAATCTATATATTTTTTATAATTTCCAATTTTTGTATGTTAAGTTCATCCTCTCCCTTTTATCCCTTTTTTGGCCGGGGGGTACAGGACTCAGAGAGGGTGCAACACCTCTTCACGCGACTGTGTCATCAATGGGAACACCTCCTTTTCATGGTAACAGTGTAAGATCGTCCAGTCGGTCCAGTCCACCTTCCGTGTCAGGTCAACAAGGTTCTTCCTTCAGTACGGAGCATTCCAAGTCCATGATGTTGACTCAAGAAGCTGTTGCTCACATGAAGAAAACATCTGTATTCGATGAGAAGACTCGTTATCTTATAATGAAGGCGTGTGAGTATTACAAGAAATAACAATTGGTAAGTAAATCCAATAGGGAGTCAGCCACCTTCAGGGAGTCAGCCACCTCCAGTGAGTCAGTCACCTTCAGAGAGTCAGCCACCTCCAGGGAGTCAGCCCCTTTCAGGGAATCATCCATTTCCAGGGAACCAGCCTCATCTTCTAGAAATCCATCTCAAGAGGATGGTAGAGATACATTGGTAAGTCGTTCTTCTGGGGTTTTTGAGGATTCATTCATTTTTTCTGACAATGGACACCTCTCATCACGCTTCTATATAAAGGCGAGAAGGCGCTATCAGGCTTCACCAATGGATAGGAGCCTGATGAGGTTAATTGAGTTTAGATCGCCACCAAATTTGTGGACCTTAATTCATATATGCAGACGCTGCCTTATTTATTCAAACACCTTCCAAACAGGCTATTTATTAAAGGAATTCATCCATCTATCATTAAGAAACAACGCCAAGAAGAAAATTCAAGTAAGAACATGTCCTATACACCTTCTCCGCTTAGCTACGTACACACTGTGGCATTACCGTAAATATGGACACTCAGGCAGTCATTTAAATTAAATTAATAAGGAACGTGTTCGAATAAAGAATTAGAATGAATACGGATCAACTCATGAATACACGAGGACATTTTTGGAATATCTTAAAAACGGCTCTTAAAACAAATAGTAATGACTAATAATAGATAAGAGATGAATTGGAATTAATAAAGAAAGACAAGACCGAATAAATATGGAGGATTTAGTTGGAATAATAAATTATAGTGTCGGGATTATTAAGACATTTTTCTGAATAGTTTAGGATTATTAAGTCAGAAAAATAAAATATAGTTTGAATTAATTGGATTTAATAATGAACTTATCGATTCATTACGGGGCGAATAAAAGTAAATAAAGAACTTGTAGGAATAAATAGTAGGGAGAAATTTGACATACATAAATTATAACAAGGCGCGATAAATAGCGAAGATTGAGTCAAAATAAATATTGAGTCAGAATGATTTAGAAACAATTCCGAATAAATAAGATTGTCTTATTATTAAAAGCTTGTAATCAAAATTAAAAGGTATAAAATCACAACAAATAATAAAGGCTCATCACAATAAATAAGTTAAAATTACAAATGAATAAGTAATAAGTCAGAAAAAATAAGGAACGAATATTAAAGAGGAAGCGGTCAGAATAAATACGTAATAAGTCGAATTTAAAAATAAATTAGTCAGAATATTTAAAAGGGAATGATTTGGAATAAATAAGGGATGAGTCTATATATATATAGTGAATAAAAAACTAGTCTTGATAAATTAGGAATGAGTTGGGATATTTTAAGAAGAATGTTTGAGAATGGATAAATTACAGCACAGAAAATAATAAAAGAGTGAGAAACAATATCATCATCATCACAAGGAACTGTTTCCAGTCTTTGGCCGGTTCTGTTTAGTAAAATGCCTCATCTTCCTCCTGTACTCTCTTCTACTCTGCTCCTCTCACTTGCACACTTGTTGCTGTCTGTTCCTTCCATCTTGTTCTTGGTCTTCGTTGTCGTCTCTTCCCTACATACTTCATATTCAATAATCTTCTTGGAATCCTCTCCCTTACCATCCTAATTACATGTCCATACCATCTCATCCTAGCTTCCTCTACTATCTCATGTACATCAACTCTAGATCTTACATCTTCATTCCTAATCCTATCTCTTCTGGTGACAGCTAGCATGTTCCTCAAATACTTCATTCCCATGGCCTTCACTTTCCTTTCTCTTTTATCCAAAGGCCAAGTTTCCGTTGCATAAATTACTATTGGTTTATGCGGTACTTCCCTACACTTACTTACACAATAACACTTGTTTACAAAATTAAACATATTTTTGGCAAAAGAAAAGTCTGACTCTGATAGTATATTTATGCTGAATTCAAATATGTAACTAGTTTTTTTTTCTACCATGCATGGATTTTTAGTGATATAATATTCTAATTCTGAAAAAATGTATTTAATCACATACCGGTACTTTTAAAACCTTATTAATATAAACTAAAAAGTGACAGTCGATGTTTTTCTATTATAGTTAGCTTCTGAAACATCCCTCTTAAGTGCCAGCAATAGTTAGCGATCATACAGAACTCCTCTTTAACATGATCAAAATGTCTTGGTGGAAATGTCCCTTGCTGAGTTTCTTGCGGAAGAAATTTAAATGATAGTCCAAGAATATGAATTTTAAAGCAACAATTACACCCATGACTGCAAGAGTTAATCCACAATGTAATTGTAGTTCTATGCTATAAAGTTTCCCAAAAATGTTTCTGTTAACACTTAAGATGATCCACATGCTGTGTTTTCAAATTGGCTCACTATATAATCAAGTTGGTATAAATATAGAACAACTCGTTATAGATAAGGAACGAATAGGTATAAAAAATAATTATTATGATGTTCTTTAACTAAAAAAGTCTGAAAAATAATGAACAATTCAAAATTAATAATAAATTTGTGAGTGTAAATAAGAAGTATCGCGTTTAAATAATTAAGGAACGTGTCACAATAAATATGGATCAAGTAGGAATTAATATGAAAAGAGTCAGACTTAATTAGGAGGAATGAATTTCATTAAATCAAAAACGGGTAAAAATAAATAAGGAACAATTCTGAATAAATAAAGAATAAAAAGAGGGAAATAAAAGTGTAAAAGTCAGATTAAATAAGGAACAAGTCGGAAAAGTAATAATTTGATCAGAATGGATTATGTATTGAATCAGAATAAATATAAAATGAGTAAGAATAGAAAAGTATCAAGTAATAATAAATTAATATTGTATGAGTAAATATATCCCATTCACTGTAGGAATTACTCTCTTGGAGGTCTTTTTTCTTACCATTATTCTACTATATAATAGATTTCTGCCAGGGAAAAAGGCCTTTCAGAAAATAATTCCTATGCTGAACAGACTATTATATATTATATATATATATATACAAATGAGTATGAATTTTGAAAACAAGGTACAATTACGAATAAACAAGCAGAAAATAATTTGAGTAAATAATTAGGAATGAGTCAAAATATCAAAAAGAACGAATCGGTATGAATTGGGAGATAGTCAGAATAAATATTCAAACAGTCAGAACAAAAAACAAGAAGGAATGATTTGGAATATGTAAGAGAAGAGTCAGAACAAATTAGGGTGATCGATTCGGAATTGATAAGAAACGAATCAGAATAAATAAGGATTGAGTCGAAATAAATAAATATATTTTTGGAACAAATATGAAATAATACTATTAAGGAAAGAACTAGTCCAAATAAATAAGAAACTATTTGGAATACATACTGCATAAGTTAGAGTGTGGAGATCTAAATTTCCTGAGGGGGTCAGTTACAAAAGTTTAGTTGATATTTAGCCTATAGAAAGGCTTACACATTAATTTTATAAGTATTATACTATGGGGGTACATCAAATAACAGGGAGTTTTCGGACCCCTTCCCTTCTCCCCTTTCTATGGGCTTACTATTTATTATGTACAACACTGCCTAGATATCCAATTAAATAAAAGATAAAGCCATTTTCAAGATAATTTGAATTAATGCAATAACAGTCATATACACTAGCATGAACCCATTTTGCTTTGAAAAACAAGAACACATGTTGTTCATCATGTAAAATACTCCTCTGATATACATATACATTTTAAACAAAATCATAGCAAATTTAGAGGAACATTCACTTTTTTTAAATATGTCATTAGTAAACCATCCTTAACAAATTTTCTCCTTAAAAATAGGAATACAGTTTTATTTGTCATGCCAAATACTCTGCAGACATTAATTTCCAAGCAATTTGTTTGAGCAAAAAATTTCCATATCTTAAAAACCGTATTTAATATACAACCCTAACTTTAAAGGCTAGAATTTAAAAAAAAAGAATGTTGAAGGTAATACCATTTAACCCCTAGATATCAAGTTTGATCAAAATTCGTCAAACCATTTTGGTTGTGGCACCAATTAAAGACAGACACAGCGAGGTACAGACAGAATTATACAGATAAACATTTTTGGATTCAGAGGTAAATAAAATGAAATATTCAACGTAATGGCAAGGTCGAATTTTTAAACTTTTACAATATTTTCTCTTTCCATGAGAAAGTAAAGATTATATATAGAAGAATTCAACACCATACAATAATGAAATACCTATATATGAAAGGCAAAGTTTGGGGAAAGAGCGATCATAAATATTCAAATGAGCCTGCTCTCTTTTGTTGTCAAATATATTCAAAATCCCACATCGGCTTGTGTTTTGTCTCCCATATCATTGAAGACAAGCAGGACTAGCAGCTAAAAGCAGTAGGCTTGATGCGCTAGGGAATGGAGCAGGGCCTGCGGCCTACGGGCCTAAAACATGTATTGGCGTTGTACACAAGAATAACAAAATATCACTCTCCTGTGTGTTGAAATTAGATAATTCAGGTGGCAGTGGAGTGTGAGTGGATAAATACTCAGTATTTTAAAAAGTTTTATTGGTTTGCTCCAAATGCACACTTTCGAAGAGATTTGGTATAATGTATAGTGTTTAGACTTTTAAAGTCCCACTAGACTTCAAACATCCAGGAATAAATTAAATTGTTTTTGGTCGTAAACTTATCTTTGTTAATGTATTTTTTAAATTCTATTTTAACAGCTCTCTCAGCCAATTATTTAGACTCTTAATCTTTTGCTTACGAAATTTTCCTTTTGGTTTCTTTGACTTGAAAATAAATGTTATCATTGAACTTTAAAATTTAAATTATTGGTTTCTTTACCTTTAGTATAGTTATTGTTTTATATTTGTATTTTTCAAAGTAAAGGGCTATTCTATGACAAGTGATACAATGAAAATACCGGTAGACTTAAATATTCTAATGAAATTTTCCTCAGTTGTTATTCCTCCAATTATAGATAATTTAATAATTTTCTCTTAATTAGCTTTTGGGTTGAAAATTTTCTTTATTTAAAGAAAATTGGCATTTTTAATCTTTGCCGACTATCATGTTTAATTAATTTTCTTCATTTGGAAAAAATTTGGGTATGAAATAGAAACCAATTTGAAGCGTTTCCTTTTGGCTTTAAAATTACATATCACATGATCACATAATGATTTTTTAAAAGTTCAGGGTTACCATGATACAATTTTAATTTCAATTTCTCGAAAAAATAATATCTCAAAATATTGATACAAATGCACTTGTTCACTAATTTATTAATATAAACATGCCTAATTTCACAATGGGATCAAACTCAAATTTATTTTTAATAAAATTGGGGTCACCAAAAAACACATTGACAAAATTTCTCATCACAAACTCACCTAAATAGATTGGTGCTCAATGGCCTGGATTTTATTTACAAATAAAGAATTTTGTATTAAGAACTCACAAGAATATATTTTTTTTTCTTTTACATGGTATTTAACATGCTAAGATTTAATATATATACATATATATATATTAAATCTTAGCATGTTGCGTTGTGTAAAAGACTCAAAGCATAAAGGATATTGAACATGACCATCACTGTGGAACATCATTCTTGGATGACATAAGCGTGATGAGACCAGAATATAAAACTCCAAAAGAAACCTCAAACGTTCTTGAGGAAAAGTTCATTTAAGCAACTCTTTGCTTTCATTTGCAATGAATGGGAAAAGGATAAATATGTATGTCCTTTGGGTGAAAGTTTACTATGTATTGGTACTTTAGACACATGCTCTCAATATAGTGCACTAAACAATGTCATGATCTGCAGACATATTCCCTAACCAAAGTTTCATCATCAAGAAGTAAACACGGTTTATATACATTACAAATGTTGCAGACCAACTTGGTGATGGTATGGCTACTGCTTTATCTGGCTTCCACCGATTTACTGGATCAGATTTTACAACGGCTTTCCCCAAGACAAGGAAAGGTTAAACCTTTCGGGATATTGTCTAATAATGCATCATATGAGACTTTTTAGCCAGTTTAGGAGATATAGTTGTAACATTACGTGGTATAATGTTACAACTGGACCCCGCCCCATACTGACGTGATTAGAGATTTGTAACATTACGTTGTACAATGTTACAACTGGACAACAAGCATACTACCCGCTCCAATAAATACAAATCAATTAGGATCCCTACAATAGTATTTTTCTCTGTTGTAGTTCTTGTAGGCTAAGAAGACATAATAGAAACAATGCTGGACAATATATTTATTACTCAATCCAATGCTAAGTATTAATTTGTTCATGTACTTACAATACTAATCTGCTCACAATAGAATCCTGCAAGGCTGGCCGGCACCTGGAATCCTAGACTGGCGAGTGGGTCAAGGGAGATCCAGTGGGTCAACAAAGCAACCCGGCACTCCGACTGTACTAGCGTGAAATGAACCGAGAACTATCAACATCAACTAGAAGACAATTATGTATCCGACCCCTGACGGAGACTAGAGGAACCTCCTTCAAAACATCGGGTGATTGGAGATATTCATGGATATTCTGATGGAGCAAGCGGAATCAACAATGGTGTACGTGAATGTTTGAAGGCATCGTTGACGTCATCATATGCGTGTTTGGTGTACTCCCCCTTCTTTCCAGAACAACGAAATCCCCATATAATGGCTGTGCAAGCTTGCCATAATCGACTATCCTACGATCAACGATCGACGACAGACCATTGTCATGGATCTGGACAAGGGCTGGAGAAAACTTGTAATATGTATCAAAATCGTCGCTTAGACGGGTGGAGTTATGAACTCTAACTTATTTATAAACTTTAAACTTTTTTCATATAATATTCAGTTTCAAAATCTAACGTATTAATATTTAGATCGCCAAAAAAATGTCTAAATATTCTATCTTAGATAGGTCGCCGCTCGGGCGCTGTAACTTTTGCTTATATTTTTATTCTCGTAAATATCCTCAGTTATGTGCTGATTAGAAGTTTGACTTGTAAATATTATATTGTTTGGAATTGTAGAGTAATTTTTTTAAAGTAACTTTTCATATTTAAAATTATGGTTTGATTTAACGTAACGTGAAGTAACTTTTTATTGGAATTTAAATTAGGATGACTTTAATCTTTTGTAACGTAAGTTCTCTTTGAACAGCTAAAGTTTTGTTAATTGATGGAACTGTTTGTTTCATATTCTAAGTCAGATCTAATAGTCCCGTGGGAGTTTGGCTTATGTCTGGTAGTCAAACCCTCACGTTGTGTAGACTCTGTTGTATAGTCGTCAAATTTAAATCTTTATATTTATGATATCGTTTTCTGTGAATTACGAAACCTTTGGAACCATATCAAGGTGCCCATTAGGCCCTTATAATTTTGTATCGCATTTAAAAATATATTCGCTTTGTTATTGTCTCTTATAGACTGGACTATCAATATTATGATGGATTTCATGTTTTCTTTTGTATAAACACTTGCGCAACTTTAATGATATAAAGTTGTCTGCTTCAAGCATAATTTCCACCTGTACTCATAATGATATAATAAGACCAAATTTTGTTATCTGCGCTATTGTCTTTTAATTGAATAAACTGCTCATTTTGTTGAATCTATATATTTTTTATAATTTCCAATTTTTGTATGTTAAGTTCATCCTCTCCCTTTTATCCCTTTTTTTGGCCGGGGGTACAGGACTCAGAGAGGGTGCTACATAGTGGATCTTGAAAATGACTTATTCACTGGCTTCGAACAATGTGTTTTGTTCCCTGTATGGACAATCTTTTTGCATGTCAATACCACAACAAGATGATACAGTCTATTCAAAATAAGATGTGTGTGTATTGTGCTTGTTTTTTTAGTTGGATCTAGATGCATGCATGTAAGGGTAAGAATACCAGTTTTTGAATTTTGGCTTAGAAAAAGCAGCAAAAGCTTACATGTTATATAGATCTTTAACACAGCAAACTTTTGTTGTCGTTAAATTATCTTCAATTAAAAAGTTGCTATTAATTAATAAGAAGTTGGAGCTGATGTAAATATGATATGGTGGCCATATTGATGACATCATATACCTTAACGCTACCACTGATTTTTACTAAGACTCACATATTTTGATACATAAGATGTATCTCCAAAAATCACAAACTCGCTTTCGGCAATCAAGGGTGAATAAAACCTGGATTATCTCTTGGACTAAAAGTATTTCCTGACTTTATTGCATAATTTAAATGTTTGTGTGTTAGACCGTGAGTACACTTATGTAGATTCAGCTAGATCCCATTAACAATAAAAACTTGTGTGAATAGAGTATAGCACAGCATTGTGCATTGTGTAAAGTTCAAGAACCGCTAATATTGTAGCTATTTGCAGCTATTTTAAGTTTGATGAGTCAAATCATCCTCACATAAATTGATTAAAGAGGTCATATCTATAGTTGGGCCAGATGAAAACGCTCATATGTGCGTAAATTAATGCAAAATCTGTGTTATGACATAGTGTTAACACGGATCCAAGGGGCGATTTAGATAATGGTTTCATCTTTTCAAATGAACTATTGGTGCTAATAAAGATGTCCATTTGATAACCTACAAAAATACTTTAGGTCATAAGTCAAATATAGATATCACAATAACTACCAAATAATTGACTGGGAGCATTACAGCATGGCAGATTACTGATGATATTGTCACCTCAGATCATAATTGGATTGGTTTAAAACTTGAATGTGGTGTTCGGTATCGTTGGAACAATACAATTTTAGGTTGAGACATCCTATGGACATTTCAAGTTTCTCTGGGTCATAAAATGGTAAACCTAATGAAAATGACGAGAGAGCCCAGAAGTTAAATAACTCGTTCTGGTGTAGTGAAGAGAATGTGTGTTGGACACATTTAAGATTCTAAAAGCAATTTTAATTACATGTACAAGGATTAGGAATAGACGAGCGAAAGAAGGATCAGATCCATAATGTTATGATACATCTGATGAAGAATCGGGGGACTAGAAGAATTGAACTAATGAATGTGAGATAAAGTGGGGATAAGATTGACTTAGAATGGTGAAGATCTGATAAGATAGAAGAAATTTAAGATCTTGAATGAGGTTGAAGAAATGTAGAAGATTAAGAGGATGAAAACGTATGAGTTAGAATTTTCTCACTCATGATTATGACAAGCAGCACTAGCAGCCATAAGCATTAGGCTTTAGGCGCTAGGGGTATGGAGGAGGGCCTGCGGCCTATGGGCTTGAAATATTCATGAGAGTTATGTTCAATAAGAACAAACTATCACTCTTCATTGCGCCGACAGTGGAGAGTTGCGTTGGTAGTGTGCTTTGAATGTATATGAGTGTATTGAAGTTCGTTTTTATCAAAATCGTTGCCATCTCTTCCCCTACAAAAATGCTCGTACATTTACTCTACATTTCCTAGAACAATGCCATAATTAAAGCATAAGTGTGCAGAGGAAGGCACTTATTGTGGTGACATACGCATACAGGACAGTATTACATGATGCTGTTGTGGTACTGGGAGGTGTCATCCCGGTTGACATTTGGATACAGAAGGGAATTTTAAGAAGATCTGATTAATTGATAGGTGCTAATGAGATGTTTTAGAACAATGATAATATGAGAGCCTGAGTGACCTCAAAGGAAGAAAATCATTTGAATATTTACCATCTTTTTAAACAAGAGTGTAAAAGTATGAAATGACTAGCAATCATTACGTTACCCATTTTCAGAGTGGCCATGGATATTTTCTGGAAAGTTATATGGGTTTAACCTTTGTTAGGAGCAAAACTATGGACAATGTTGTTGCAGAACCGTTTTACCACATCATGTATGAAAGTGAGAATAACGAAGTGCTACAGATCGTGTTAGTGACGAAAATACGGGATCATGGTCTGGTGTAGAGAAGGAAAAGTATGGTGAACTCATTTGATCTTTTCAAAGCGTTTTTGAAGACATCTCCAAGGTTTTGGAAAATAAGAGATAAAGAGAAGACTTTGTAATTGTGTGATAAAGCAGATGGGGATGGAAAAACAGAAGACTAGAAGAATTTGACTGTTGAATTAGAGATAAAGTGAGAAATAGATTGCCTTGGAATGGTGAAGATCTGATAGAGTGGATGAAATTTAAAATATTTAATGAGGATAAAGAAAATATGGCGATTTGAAATTATAACATGATAAAAGAGAATAGTTTAAATGATAGAATGGAATAAGCCCTAATAATGATTATGGATGAAGGGGACATTGGTTTAGGAGATGAAGAGAATTTGTACCTTAAAATTATGAGTAGAGGTTAGAAGTCCCTTATTCAAGATGAAGACAAGCAGGACTAGCAGCTAAAAGCATTAGGCTTCAAGCGCTAGGGGAATGGAGGAGGGCCTGTGGCCTACGGGTCTAAAGCATTGATTGGTGTTGTGCGCAAGAATAGACTATCACTCTCCTGTGCGTTGACATTAGATAATTCACGTGGCAGTGCACTGTGAGTGGATAGCTCGCTTGGTTATCATCCAGGAAGGTAGTCATAAATACCCAGTATTTAAAAAAAAATTATTAGTTCGCTCTTAATTCACCCTTTCGAAGATATTTGTTATAAAGTCCCACTAGACTTCAAACATCCAGGAATAAAGTAAATTGTTTTTTTGTCGTAAACTTATCTTTTTTAATGTATTTTTAAAATTAATTTTCAGCAACTCTTTCAGCCAATTATTTTGACTCTTATTCTTTTGTTACTGTATTTTCCTTTTGGTTTCTTTGACTTGAAAATAAATGTTTTCATTGAACTTTAAAATTTAAATAATTGGTTTCTTTACCATTAGTATAATTATTTTTGTTATATATATTTTTATTTTGTAAACTAAAGGGCTATTCCATGACAATCGATACAATGAAAATACCGGCAGACTTAAGATTTTAATGAAATTTGTCGTAGTTGTTATTCCTCCAATTATAGATAATTTCATAATTTTTCTTTAATTAGCTTTTGGGTTGAAAATTTTCTTATTTTAAAGAAAAATGCCATTTTAAGCTTTACCGACTATCATGTTTAATCAATCTTTGTCATTTAGAAATAATTTGAGTATGAAATAGAAACCAATTTGAATGGGTTCCTTTGGGCTTTAAAATTTCACATCACATGACCACATAAAGGTGTTTTAAAAGTTCACGTTTCACCATGATACAATTTTAATTTCAATTTCTCAAAAAAAATACCTTAAAAAATTGAAACAAATACACTTGTTCACTAATTTATTAACGGTATGTATGCCTAATTTCATTATGGAATCACATTCAAATTTATTTTTAATATAAATTGGGGCCACCAAAAAACACATTGACAAGGCTTCTCATCACAGACTAACCAAAATTATTTTGTTTTCAATGGCTTACTTTTGGTTAACAATAAAGAATTTTGTATTAAAAACCCACAAGAAGTTATATATTTTTCTTTTAAATGGTATTTAACATGCTAAGATTTAATATATATATATGTGTGTATATATATATCTGTATTAAATCTTAGCATGTTGCGTTGTGTATGAGACTCCAAGCATAATGGATATTGAACATGACCATCGTTGTGGAACATCATTCTCGGGTGATGGGACCAGAACATAAAACTGTGAACAAACCTCAAGTGTCCTTGAGGAAAAGTTAATTTAAGTAAGTCCTCCCTCCTTGCTTTCATTTGCAATGAATGGGAAAAGGATAAATACGTATGTCCTCTGGGTGTTGATACTGAAGACACATGCTATCAATATAGTGAACTAAACAATGTCATGATCTGCAGACATATTCCCGAACCAAAGTTTCATCATCAAGAAGTAAACACGGTTTATATACATTACAAATGTTGCAGAAGAACTTGGTGATGGTATGGCTACTGCTTTACCTGGCCTCTACCAATTTACTGGATCATATTTTACAACGGCTTTCGCAAGACAAGGAAAGGTTAAAACTTTTGGGATAATCTCTAAAAATACTGCATATGAGACTTTTTAGCCAGTTTAGGAGATATAGTGTTTCTTTAAAAAGACTCATTCACTGGCACCGAGCAATATGTTGTTTCCTGTATGGACAATTTTTTGCATGTCAATAACACAAGATACAGTCTATTCAGAATAAAATGTTTGTGTTTGTGCTTGTTTTTTTAGTGGGATATAGAGGTATGCATGTAAGGGTAAGAATACCTATTTTTGAAGTTTGGGATAGAAAATGCAGCAAAAGCTTACATGTTACATAAAACTTTGACACAGCAAACTTTTGTTTGTCGGTAAATTGTCTTCGATTAAAAAGCCAACACCTTTCTTCTATTAATTAATAAGAAGTTGGAGCCGATGTAATACCTTGATGTAACTATGACATGGTGGTCATATTGATGATGTCATATTCCTTACCCCCCAACACTGATTTTTACTAAGATTCCCATATTTTGATACATAAGTGGTAGACTCTCAAAAAATCACAACTCCGCTTTTGGCAATCAAGGGTGAATAAAACCCGGTTTATCTCTTGGACTAAAAGTATTTCCTGCGTAATTTAGAGCTTTGTGTGTCGGACCGCGAATACACTTATGCAGATTCAGCTAGATACCATTAACAAGAAAAGATCGTGTGAATAGTGTAGTACAGCATTGTGTGTTGTGTAAAACGAGAACAGTTTAATATTGTAGCTATTTGCTGCTATTTTAAGTTTGATGAGTCAAATCATCCTCACATAAATGGATTAAAGAGGTCATATCTATAGTTGGGCCAGATAAAAATCCTCATATGTGCAGAAAATAATGGAAAATCTATGATATAGTGTTAACACAAATCCAAGGGCCATTCAATTAATGCTTTCATCTTTTCAAATGAACTATTGGTGCTAATAAAGATGTCCATTTGATAACCTAAAAAATTACTTTAGGTTATAAGTCAAATATAGATATCACCATAACTACCAAAGAATTGACTGGGAGCATTACAGCATGGCAGATTACTGATGATATTGTCACCTCAATCATAATTGGATTAGTTTAAAACTTGAATGTGGTGTCGGTGTCGTTGGAACAATACAATTTTAGGTTGAGACAAACCTATGGACATTTCAAGTTTCTTTGGGGTCATAAAATGGGAAAAACCCAATGAAAAAAAACGAGAGAGCCCAGAAGTTAAATAATTCGTTCTGGTGTTAAAGAATAAAATGTGTTTTGAATACATTTAAGATTTTAACAGGATTTTTAATTACATGTCCCAAAGGGTTTAAAAATAGACGAGCAAAAGAAGGATCAGAGCCATAATGTTATGATACTCTGATGGAGAAGCGTAGCTCTAGAAGAATTGAATTTATGAATGTGAGATAA